>JAIKVJ010006369.1:0-12310 GCA_024679225.1 Phytophthora pisi
GCAGAGAGCGAGGGAACCGCCGCGCCGGTCCAGCCCGCGCCAAGCCTGCTGTTAACCCGCGCAGAACCTTCGCCGCCCTGAACCACCGTGATCTCGGCCATAGCCATATATGCGCCTACAGCTCCCTCACAATAGCCCCCACTCCACAGCACGCTGGGCTGCCTGCCGTTCGCTCACTCGGTTGCGGTGCTGCTGCCGCTGCTCTTATCTCGACCAAGACAACAACGGCAACGGCAACGGCCGCGCGTTTCCTCCGGTCGCAAGCGACTCTGGAAATAGAATTCCAAGTCACTCGGCGCCCATCTCCGCAAAAAGAAGGCCGTGGAAGCTTGCAGCTAACGAAACTCCAGACGGGCGATCCTAAACTTTCTTTTGTTAGGCCCATTCTGCAACCAGCCGCGCCCGCCCCAGATCTCTCTCGATGGCGACGCCCTCGCTGCGCCGCGACCAGCCCGCGCTGCGCCTGCCGCCGCCTTCCACCGCCATGGCCTTCGCCGCCTCGCCCTCGCAGCGCCAGCACTGGCGAGTCGCCGGACAGCAGGCGTCCAGATTTAGAAGCGTTCCAGATGCCGACGTGTTCCCGCCCCCTCCTCCTGCTGCTGTTGCTGCTGCCCCAGTGCTGCCGAGGATCGCGTCACTGCTGAGCAGCAGCCCCACTCGAGAGCCCAGGAGACCGGAGGAGAGCCAAGTCGCGCTCTCTCGCAAGCGGAAACTGCCCGACGAGGAGCTGCGAGGGGTGCGAGAGCAGTCGCCACGTGCAGCTGCAGCTGCGAGTGCAGGTCTGCAGCTCTACGCTACGTCAAGGACAAGTAACAACGCGGCCCCCAGGACGACAGTGTTTAGCCACCAGCCGCAGCCGCAGGGCGAGAGGATCCGCCGCCTCGCGTCTTCGTCGCCTCCTTCCTGCGACTGGGAGAGTCGCTACGCCAGCGTGTCCAGCCGAATTCCGGCGGTAGCCAGCGCCATGCGTCAAGCTGTGTACAGGGAGTTCGGGCCCAGAGCCGTCGCTGCTTCGTTGGCTGCAAGGCAACAAGAGGAGGAGGAGGAGGAAGGAGACGAGGAGCATGAAGCGGCGGCTGTGCTCGTGTCGTCGTCGTCCTCCTCCTCAGAGCCTCGGAGCCGCGTGCCGACGTCGGCGGAGATTTCCAGCCGCTACTTGGGCCGCGATCCTCCCAGGGGGCGGACGCCCACCCAGAGCGACCCCGCAGAGCGTCGCCGCCTGTACTACCACCACAGCATCGACCCGCACAAGATCCACGAGATCCACGTCCCGGCCGAGATCCCAGTGGTGACGCGCTGCCATGACGATCTGCCCAACAGCAGGAGGCACAGGATGGCCAGAAGGTACCACCACCTCCACCACCGCGAGGTGTCTCCGCCCCGCGCTCGCTCGCTCTACTACGACCGCGCAGAGGCGGAAAAGATGATGCACGTGATGGCCCAGAAGCGGCGTCGAGTGTCGCCCTCTGCTGCCGCTCCCAGTCCCTCAGCTCAGCCCCGCCAGCCGCTGTACGAGTCGCAGCACGGACTCGCAGTCCTCGAGACGTCGAAGCCCCTCATGCGTCCACGCTACGTCGCTAGCAGGGACAACTCTGCAGTGGAGAGCGCGTCTCGACGGCGCTACGTCCGTGGTAGTGGCTCAATGGACTTGGAGCAGGTGGACTCGCCTCTCTCTGCTGGCTCAAGGATCAGCTACAACTGCAGCAGCGGCAGTGAGGGCCTCGTGAGGACGAGCGTCGCTGAATCAAGCCCATCTTCATCCCCAAGAGGCCTCGTTGTTAACACGGAGAAGACCGCTGTCGAGCACACGCCCCTCACGACGCTCGTGCTCAAGTCCAAGGAGTTCCTCAAGTCCAAGAGCCTCGTACGCAACCGCCACGACGAGATCGACTGGGTCGCGACGTTCTTGAAAGTGGGCTTCGACTCGTCCAGCATCTACGCGCTCATGTGTCCGCTGCGCAAGGGCCGCTGGAAGTCGGAGGAGGAAAAATACACGATGGGGCTGCTACGGCTCATCGAAAACGGCACGATCCTCCTGCGCCACGGCCAGAGCATCCGCGGCTACATCGGCGAGAAGCTGCACAGCGACGACATGCGCGTGCTCAAGAAGCTGAGCAACTGCAAGATGTTCCACTTCGCCAAGCTCATCAACCCGCGGCTCGCGCAGGAGGAGAAGCTCGACATGACGGTGGCAGGGGCTCGGGAAGGCATGGAGCGGCTGGACCAGCTCAAGGGCGAGTTCCTGCGCTCCGTGCAGCTGGAAGCGCTCGTGGCTGTGCGCAAGTACCTCAGCGACAGCTCTCTGCGCGATCTACTCAACGTGCGCGCGTAAGCCCCCTGTTAGTTGCTAGGAGTTGTGGCAGTAGTTTACGTGTATTCTAAAGCGTAACGAAATGAGTTGCGAGGTTATCTGTCTTTCACTTTCTGTTCCGATGGTTCGAGCTCGCCAATCGTTCACTGACGGTGATAGTGCAACGTGAACGAGGGTGTCTACGTTGTGTCCACCGCGTCGACCTCCTCTTCTCATGCAGTACCATTGCCAAGCCATACCGGTACATAAATAGCTCAACGACGATTTTAGCTCTATCTCTAGCTAGAGCGCTTGCTTGTTGCTGCATTCGCACAGCTTCAACTCTTGTGTCAAGATGAAGCGCGCCGTTGAGGGCCACGCCGATGCCACTCCCACGCGCAAGTCCACCTTCACGCTCCAGATCGACGCCGCAGTGGAAAGTGGCGCCTTCGAGGCTCCAGGCTTTCGCTTCCGTTTCCTGGATGGAACTAGGAAGCAGACCTCCGCCATCGGCTCTGGCTCCGGGTGGACCCCAGTGCATGACAGCGATCCGTCCGAGACTTCACCAGCCTCACCAGCGCGTTTCCGCTACGAGCAGAGCTTTCCCGACGTTGCGATCTCCGAGGCCTTCGCGATGGCCCTCGACGACGACCCCGTCTTGTCCTTCTTCCTGTTCGATCACCCGGGGCTGGCAGGAGGTGGAGCCACACCACGCGGACAGGGCAAAGAGGCCAAGCCTTCAACGGGGAAAGCCCACGCAGCAGCAGCTGCAGCCCCAGTCGCTCCTCTGGCAGTCGAGCTCGCGCCCAAAGCCTTCGCTGGGCTGTACGAGATGGACGTCAGCAGTTTACTGGCAGGAGCTCTTCACGTGAAGCAAGTGTGGGCTCTCTCGCCCAGCGCAGAGCAGGCGACGGGCGCTGAAGACCTCGGAGGCAACGTGTTCCGGTCGAAGCTTGCTCCGAGCGAGATCCAGCCACCGGCCCAGAGCCTCTGCGTGATGCCATCGGCCTCTGGTCTGACGTATCTCTCCATCCAGGTCACTGTCGACCGCCCCGTGCTAGCTGGTGAGCTCCTGAAAAGGCTCAACCCGCTCACGATCACCATCGGAACGGCTCGTCGACTGCCTGGAGCTGTGAGCCAGGGAATCGGAACGGCGTCACCTCACTTGGCCCTCCAACGCTACTGCAAGCCAGCGTTCGCACTGATCCACTTCTTCCCTGACCAACTGCAGTCGTCGTCCAGTCTAGCGGCGAATACACCGCAATCTCACTCAGTCCACCGCCTGCTGCTGACTCCAGGGCAGCGCCAGGTAAATACCAAGATATCGACCACTTTATGAATGACGGCAACAACTAACCATTCATGGCATGTCGTTGATGAGCAGAGCGAGACGGTCCGGTGGAACGCGAGTGTTACGCTGCTTTGCGGGCGCTTCGACTCCTTGGAGCTGGTTGATGCGATTCGGTTCGGCGCGCTGACCGTGGAGATCCGGGATCGAGACTTGAGGCAGGAGGAGACGCTGGCTCGGTTCCAACTGAAGTGGGAGAGTTTGTACACGACGGGGCTCGATCCTGGCCTAGCACAACAAGACCCACCGTCGTCCATCTTGTCATCTCGTAGCGACTCAAACCAGCCTCTCACTCCTACCACCACGTCAGCTCCTGCAGCCAAGCCGATGGAGCTTTCAGTCGTCGACGATATCGCCCGTAGCGACTGGCGGCAGATGCTGGCAAACTCGGGTCGTCTCTTTCCGTTCGGCCTGGCAAGATTCCGACTCGTGGAGCTTCTCAACACTGCGAAGCAGAGCATGGGCGGCATGAGAGCCGACAGTGACAAGCCGTACATGGGGCTGAAGCTCACGACAGACATCATCGCTATGAAGCGGCGTGCGAGTCCTCTGGGCACAGCAACCTTAAGCGAGGAGAGTGAGCTCCCAGCGACTGTCGACTTGTCCCCACTGGAAAAAGTAATCCGCGAGCCAGGAGCGTACGTGACCACCGGCGCCTCACTCAGCATCCGACTCGTTCTGCAATCTCCGACCGAGGTGGTAAGCTCAGCAACTCCAGAGGATTTAACCGCACGCGTGGACAGTGAGCCCCCAGCCTCAGTAGACGAACAAAAGCCGCCCAGTTCACTTAAATTCTCCAGGATCGTTGTGATCATTCCGTACAAGGACAAGGTGACTCTGGGGGAAATCACCAAAGCCATGACTACAGTCAACTTGAAGGCGCTGCCTGGGGTCCCGGTTCGCTCGTACCAAATGACAGAAGCCGAGAAAATGGACTGCGAAACAGGCACATTGGACGTGATCACGGGCACCCAGATCATCGACAGTCAGTTCCGCATGATCATCCTGGAAGGTCTGGCCGACCACGGCATGAAGTTCTTGCACGAGCAGCTCCAGCGGAAAGGGCCGAACGACTCCCAAGGCTATCGGATGTTCAGCAACGACCAGCTCCGCTTCACGCGGCGGCTGTACACTGTGTTCGAGATCGACGTGAAGCGGATCAAGCTCCGGTATCCGCTCCCTCTTCTGATGACAACGCCCGACATCTACATGCGAACCAAAGTGTCCGAGAACTGTCACCAGGCTCTCGCTCGACTGGCGGATATGCGGAAAGTCGAGCGTCTGATTGAGGTGAAGCACCTGGATCTCTTCCCCACGGCGCAAATGCTGCTGGAAGTGGAGAGCAAGTATGGCGAGAGTATCACGCTGGAAGACATCCACGGCTCAAGCGACACCAAATCCAGCGTGTCCTCCAAATCCGAGGTCAACAACAACGTCGGAGAGCAGCAGACTAAGGCGAAAGACGGTGAGCACACTGTCGGCTCCACAAGACACCGCAGCAGTCGGCTTAAAGCGCCGACGGACTCGACGAATGCGAGCTTCGAGCAGTCCCGTCGGAGTCGCGTTGAGAAAAACTTCCTCCTCGAGCGGAAGAACCAAAGCGACCAGGTGAAGGCCGAGTACACCGAAAAGAAGCAGATCGCTGAGGTGCTGGAGGACAAGTCGCAACTTCCCGTTTATCTGTACAGCGGCCAGAAGCTTCGGGTGAGCGTGTTAGAACTTGTGTGTGAAACTCGACGCTTGTGTCTAACACTTGTTTGGTTCTTGCTTGGCATGGCAGACCCAGGACCTCCTCCAGGAGAAGCAGCGCGAGAGATTGTGCAAGGACCGCCATGCCACTTACACGTACAGTCGTGAATTCCAGTCGCTTGCACTCAGCATGGTCAACCCGGAGGCACTGCGGCAGACGGAAGAGCAGGAAGATCGCAAGAAATGGACCACGCAGCGCGGCTTCATCTACCCGGCGCCTCGCCAACCAGCAGAGTACTACAAACACGCAAATGCTCCGAGTGAAGCTCGATGCGAAGACCTCCGTCAGCCATTCGTCGACAACGTCAACCACCCGAAGCCTGTATCGCGAGACTCCGGCGAGCCTGGAAGCCGGAAGGGGCCCGAGTTCTCCACCCTCCCGTCCAAGGACATGATATTTGGAGGAACAAACGGGGACGGCTCCGTGAACCCCGACTACTTCCGCAGTGTGCATCTGTGCGGCGAGGGGCTTCGTCTGGAGATGGAGGAGGCCCTCAAGAAGGAGCAGGGCGAGTGGGAACGCCGCCTCGTCGTCGACAAGAAGCAGCTCAAGTTCCTCGCACACGGGAACATCTGCAGTCTGCCCCGAGAAAAACCGTCTCAGCTGGACAAGATCTCCGATATCCTAAAGGGCCCCGCGCAGTCGAAGCCCATCCGGATCGTCAAGAATGCGACGCTGCCGAGCGGAAAGCGGGTCCCACTGGAGAAGGCACCCGTGACTATTCACAACCAGGAAGAGTACGCGGGCTGCGTAGCTGCCACATTCGCGAGCACATTGCGGCCATCTGACAGCAACCAGTTTGTGGCGACAGACGCCACGTCGGGGAAACCCAAAGACTTCTTCTTCCCATCAACGACAAATATTTTGACGCCGCCAGTGAAGAAATTCATCACCCGGAAGGAAATCACTCCAGTGCGCGAGACGGAGAAGAGGGGCTCGTCTGGAGGAACGAGTACTAAGTAGTGTAGCAGCGTAGCGAAATAGAGCAGCGCCTAACTATCAATCTGACGCAATGCTTCCTCCAGTAATGCGATCCGTTCGAGAAGCATCTGCACGATCTGATCATCTTCTTCCCCCGGTACCTCGCTATCCTCCACGCCTTCGTCATCTAGATCGAGCTGTGAGTTGCTGCCGGATGGTTCCTTGACGGTATCTGAAGCCACTGGCAGCTGAGGTATTTCCTCAGCGTTTACTGCTGTTGGAGGGCCCTGAATGCTGGTAGTTAAATCGGCGACTCCACTGCTTCCTTTCGCGTCGTCTGAGCGGCTCCCACTAGGCCCAATCGGAGAACTAGCCGCACTAAGTGGATTATCGCTTGGTTCCTTGGTGCTCGCGCCGTCCTCCTCGTGCTTATCATCAACTGTCGCCGTCTCTTGTTGTTCACTTGAAGGATCGGAGAAAAAGTCATGTTCCCAGGAATGCACCACCAAGCTGACGAGGCTGTCGAGCGTCTTAGCTGTCTCGGCTGGAATGTGTTTATCTTGCCCGCGAGTGGAGGCACTGGAGTCGTGAGAACGCCCAGGCAGGCTAGCATGCGACGAGGGCGACTTTAGATCCAAAGCTGGCTCAGGACGTGCAGGACTTGCTGTCTGGAGCAGTGGGAGCTCGGGCACTTGATCCGTCGAGCAGTGCTCCTGCGGCTGGAACGGCCTGCTCTGTTCTTCCTTAGCCGCGCATTTGTCCGAGAAGCTCAACTCGTCAGAATGATGAGCCATGGCCTGATCGTTTACTGCACCAGTATCGCTGTATTCTGCGGGTACAGCAGTGTCATTGCAGCGCTCCTGATCAGGCTCGGGCTCATGCCCCCGTGAGACGCGTGAGCCAGCTGATGACCCGCTGGATCGCAGTCCTTTGTCCGTAAAATCCAACGAAGAAATTCCCGTTTGAAAACTCTTTGCGTCACCTCCTTCAGCCGAGCTCACGCTTTCCCTACTCACATTCAATGTTTCTTCGCTTCGGACCACCGGCGATTGCCAGTCTTCCTCCACTTTTTCCTCTCGCATCCCAGGCTCACGATCATCGGCACTCCGGACCGGCGACGACTTCACCTCCTCGTCGCCGTCAAAGTCACGCTGTCGCTCCGTCGATCCCCAGCTAGACGTCGACCTCGCACCAAAACCCTCCAATGGACCGCCTCTTCTGTACGAACCTGGCGATAACGGAGGTTTCCTCCCCAGCTGCCTCCTTGGCTCCTCTCCCTTATCTATCGACAGCCGAAAGTCGATCAGCTTCAGCCCAGATGTAGAAGCAGCCCCTGATGTTGTCGTCGACCCCCACCCGAGACGCCTGCGCACCCTCTCAATCACCTCCTCCGGGTCTTCTCGTTCTACCTCTTCCACCTCTCCGACCTCGTCCAAATCTACCGACCCCCACTCAACGGAGCCCCACGACTGTAGAACCTCTGCTGGCTCTGCCCCAGTCAGGACCTCGCCCTCTCGACTGGAATCGCTGCCCCAGACGCCCAATCGACGGCGCAACTTGCTCTCAACACTGTCGACGCTGCTGTCATTGCCCTCCCCCTCCTGAGGAATTTGAAATTCCTTCTCTTCTTCCTCCTCGCTATTCGTTTTCTCATCTATTGGTTCTTCTTCTTCTTCTTCTTCTTCTTCTTCTTCTTCTTCTTCTTCTTCGTCTGGGAAGGAGAAGACGTCGCCCGACGCCCACGTGGACGGACTGGGCGGCGGACTGCGCGCGTACCGAGGCGACTTGGTCCACCAGAAGTCGCCGCGTTGGGCCGCCACGCGCGCCTCTCGCGGCTGCGGCTTCTCGTAGCGGAAGCGCGCGATGTACTTGCCGATGGTCGTCGCCCCCAGCGCCGGCGGAGGCGACAGCGGGGGCGGCGCCGCGTCCTCTGCCATGACTTTCTGATCTCAATTTTGCGAAACAAAATGCCCGAATGGATGGGTCGTCTATGACATAAAACTCTTTTTAAGATTCTACTGAGATGAAAAGGGATTATGACAGTTCAGACTCGGACACGTGAAGTCGATAGGTCCAGGTATCAAGGCGGAAGCACATTCGGCCATAAATCAAAAGCTTCCTTGTTTGAGGTCGTTTAGTGAATTCGTGTTCTAAAGAGAGTAAGCCGCAACAATCTCTCTATGGTAGCACTCGCCCTTCACGATCGACTGAATCCAGTCAAGGCCGACTGCAAGACGCGAGTAGTGGCTAGGGTATCCGGCCTTCTCGCAGCCAGCGCCCCAGCCGACCGAGCCAACCAAAACGTCGCCTTCAGGACGCTCCACGATGAGGGGACCGCCGTAGTCCCCCGTACACGAGGGCTCATTGCCCACGGCACGTGAACACATCATGGTGTCGTCCACGAACGTCTGCTTGGAGCATTCTTCGTTGCTAATGAGCTGCACGTCCGCACGCTGCAGTTCGTGGGCTAGCTGGCCCGCCCCTCCAGTGTTGTACCAGCCCAGCTTGGTCACCGTCTCGCCCACCTTGATGTCCGATCCGTCCGCCGCACCGAGTGCGATGGGCTTGAAGGAGCTGGGCTTCTGCAGCTCCAGCACCATGTAGTCGTACGAGTATTTCGAGCTCTCGGAGATGTTGGGGTGGCTGAGGATCCCCACGACCTTGATCTGCTCCCCATCTTCCGTGCCGTTGTTGTAGTGCGAGCCGATCGACGCGTAGCGAATGTCGGCGCCAACGCAGTAGCCGCCCGTGAGGAGATGCTTGGGGGAAATGAGCGTAGCAGCGCAGAAGTTGTTGTGGGTCGCGTTCACTCGGAGACTAGCGACGTACGTCTTGGTGCCGATCGGGACTGTACTGTTAGCGGGCTGCAATGACGTTCCGATGGTGCCGCTCGAGATGTTGCTTGGGATGAGGTCGCTGACTGAGACGTTGCTATAGCTGGACCCATCTTGGGCACCAGTGGGCAGCGAGCCGAAGACCAGCGCGACTGAGGCAACAGCGAAGACGGCAGACACGAGCTTCATGGCGAACAGTGCGGAGTTGGTTGAAAGGCAGGAAAAGCTCGAATGGATCAAGCAAGTACAGAGTACAAGTACGATACACGTCTGTGCATGATTCGATGTGGGCTGTGCAGACAGTGAAGCCAGGGATTTGGGCGCAATCACGCTTTACGCTTCTACGAGCCCGAGCCCGTCTACTTCAAAAGTGGGCTCCCCCTAAAACGAGAGCCAAAAGTCGCACAAAATGGGCTCCCTCATGGTAAGTACGAGATCAAGGAGCCCTGGTTCGGGCTCCCCCTACCAGGCTCCCCAAATTTAGCTTCAAATCTATGACAGGCTCTTCATAGTAATATCTGATTGGCCAATTTTACCTAGACTTAAGGCGAGTGATCGATGCGCCACGCTAGAAGATCGAGCTCAAAGATCGCCACACTAGAAGATCTCGCGCCACTCATATGTGTACAGCCGCTCCGAGGCCACCCCAGCGTCGCCGATAGTCCTTCCTTCCCCTCAAGGAGAAGCCCTCTTTCCTATGCCTTTTCAGGTTAGAACCTGGAGATACTTCAATGACGGCCAATCATCAGCGAGATATTTAACACAGGTGAGGGGAGCCCTTAACGAGGGCTCACAGTTCTGGAGGGCTCCTTTCACTTAACCTATTGAACTCAAGAGCCCAGGAGCCCGAGCTCGCGACTTTTTGGGTTCACCCAAGAGCCCAGGAGCCCGGCTCTCCCCAGGGCTCGTAGAAGGTGTGCGCCCGACTTTCTACGGTAACGTTTCTCTTGATTGCATGTTGTGACGTGATTTGTCTTTATTGGAGGGACTCATGCCTTGGCGTTCGCTTCTCTTCGTGTTTCCCCTTACCATTATACAAATTGCCGGTGTTGCATGTGTCGTGAATCCGTTCGCGAAGAGTAGGCGCTCGAACGCCCCCAAATTATCTGACGTCGAAGTTCGACTCGAACCTTATCATTGGTGGCAGGCAGCAAGAGACAGCGTTGCATTTTACTAGTATTGTGTTTGTTGATCTTCAAAGCGTAACCGAGATCTTTCATCTTTCATATGGTGCACCAACGGAGTCGATTTGTGCATTTGGCATCCAGGTTGTCACACTGCACTGCAGGATTGGCAACAATTCGTTGGCAATCCTCCTCATACAAAATCGAGAATGTGCAGATTTGCAAGCAAGATAGGTTTCGAAATTCGCTTCACCCGCACCTTCACCCTCAGAGCAAAATGAGCAAAATCGGATGGCTTTGCAAAATGTAGGGATTTTGCCCACTGATTGCCCACTGATCTGTGTGCAAAAAGTGCAACGAGTGCGAACTTAGACGGCAGTGAAGGTAAAGTGAGGGTGAGGAACGCTTCGAAACCTATCTATTGGTACGCAGTGACTTCTCCCCATCACGCTTTCTATCTCGAGACTTGCATTACATTACAGCGCCGTAGCGCCCTCTGCTGCTGCATCAATTCACAGAGCCACTACAGATTCTACCGTGGGCTCCACAGCCACCGCCGTTTTTTTTGCTTTTTTCCATGATCAAGTCGACCGCAGTCTCCACACTCGCGTTGGTCTGTGCCGCCTCCGCCGCTAGCGCCTACCAAGGACACGTTGAACGCGAGCTTATCCTCAGCGGTGAAGTTGTCCCCGCCGGAACCAAGACGTACGTCGCCGGCCTACGCATCAAGAGGGACTCAGACAGCTTGTGCGGTGGCACCCTCACCTCCCCCACCCACGTCCTCACCGCCTCACATTGCACGGTCTACGGATTCCACTGGGCCTCGATCGGAGAGCACTATCGGAATGGCACGGAAATCGGCGAGCAGATCAAGATCGTGTCGCTGATGAATCACCCAAACTACTCCGAGCACGTCAAGCACGCAGACGACTTCATGGTCGTGGAGCTCGAGAGACCCAGCAAGTTCAAACCGGTCAAGCTCGCCGCGGCCGACGACTCGGACTTCAAACCGGGGAGGATGGCCACGACGATGGGATGGGGAACGAAAGCGGAGACGGACGAGAACTTCTCGTACGAGCTGCAGCGCGTGGACGTCCCGTTAGCGAGCGATCAAGCGTGCGCAGCCTACGAGACGGTGGACTCGAGTATGGTGTGCGCTGGTGGCGTGGCAAACCGCGACTCGTGTGCGGGCGACTCGGGTGGCCCGCTCATTGTCGAGTCGGCTGAGGGTGGCGATGTGCTGGTTGGCGTTGTGGACTGGGCGAAGGACTACACGTGCGGCAGGGCGGGCTACTACGGCATCTACTCTCGAGTGTCAAGTGCACGGGCGTGGATTGAGACCATCACGGGCGGTAGCGGCACTTGTCTTCCGTGATGCCAACCACTTATGAAAGCATCACCGATAAACAATACAACGTTCCGAGCTGATCTCAATTTTTTGCGATCGCTGTTCATTTTTTCCATGACAAGAAAGTTGGTGTGGAAAAGATGCATGGGATGGTTATTCTATATACGGGATGGAAGTCATTGGTGTTGAAAAGATGCATGGGACCGATTCGCTATATACGGTGCGCACCGTGCGGTACGATACCGAGCATACCGCACCTATACCGCACCTCCATGCAGGGGGGTGATACGAAAAAGGACATCTTTTTCGTACTTTGTGGGGTGTCCCTGTGTCGAGTCTGAGCCAAATTGCCTTGGCGCCGGGTGTGACTTAGCCGGGGCCATGCCTTCTGTCACCGGTTCTCCCACCGGTTGGCCCTGAGAGTCTCAAGCTACGTCAAGCAGACGAGACCAAGGCGCGTGAACCTCGGACTGAAGAAGCTCATCCAGGGAGCTGAGCTCGCAGATGAACTGGTCAAGCTGGAGAAAGCCAGAGGAGTGCTGCAGTCTCTCCAGGTTTCGTCCGCAGAGACGACCAAGTCGCTCAGATCAAGGCGATATGTGAGGAAGACGCGGCTCGTATCTCTCGGCTGAGAAGGAGCTGTGTGCAGCGGGGCTGTAGCTTTGCGTCAGAGGAAGCTTAACAGACTCGCTGAG
>JAIKVJ010006370.1:0-12119 GCA_024679225.1 Phytophthora pisi
CTTTAATTTGTCTATACTGGCGATACTATAATTGGAGATTGAGGCTTAGAATACTGCTGTTCTTCACTTCAGGCTGGTGCTCCAGTTACGAACCAACAACTCCGCAAAAAATATGTCTCCTTCGGAAGGCGATTCCAAAAGGGTAAACATTTCTTAGTTATTGCTCTTATTTCTCCGTGAAAGCTGCCTAATAATCCCCAAGGAAATGGTAAACTGAATAACGCTCCAACGCTTCTCGCAACGACGCCATTACGCCATTGTAAAGTGTGCTTGAAAGTACGGGCGTCCATTGACCTTGGTCAGGACGAATGGACGGACCAACTGAGGCTCGACGGATATACCGAATTGGGCGGCCGAAGTCGGACCCCGGCGACAAAATTGCGCGGAGTCTTGCACGGCAATAGCCATCTTGGAATACACCACCAGGTCTGGTAAATGGATCACGTCGATGCTTGTCCCTTCCGTCATGTCCACAGCGCTGGGGAAGCTCTCAACGAGGAAGCGGCCGAGTGCGGAGGGGGGAGACGCATCTACACCCGAAGGCAAGTCAGCCGATGCGGTTCCGTCGACCACTTGGTCGGGCCACGGACGTTGGCCTGGGGTTCCTGGAGGCAGCGCGAAGTTCCCACCATGCAAATACGCCGTGGACGCCTTGTAGTTGCTCGGGTCAGGGCACAGTAGCAGCAACGGAGCTGACTCCGAGCATTGGAAACCGCTGCGCTCCAGGCGGAGCAGCGTCCGGCCCACGCCGCTCAAGACGTAGAGGTCGACATGTTCCGGGTCGAGCTCCTTCCACTCCTTCAACAGGGCGCAAACGTCTTCGTCGGACAAGGACGCGGGGGCGGCCATCTTTCTTCAGAAATGAGGCCAACGAAGCGTTCTCGCGATTCTGTATACGAAGTGCGTACGACACTGAAGCTCGGACTTGGCTGCGCTGGAGGAGTACGCTCGCTTCAAGAAGCTTACTAAGCAAGTGGAGCGCCAGGCTACAGTGTACCGCACGCTCAAGCAGCGCTTCTCGGCGCAGCAGGCCGGTGAGCTCACGCATATTCTAGACATGCTCGTGCAGACTGTGGGCGACATTCTGTCAATCCCTGGGCTCCGTGAACAGGAGCAGCGCCGCGCTGCTCAGGACAGCGCCTACCACGCTGTGTTCTGCGCGTGCCGTGCCTCCACTGTTGCTCAGACGCATCTGCTTCAGAACAAGTTTGCCGAGGCGTTGGGTCTGTACCAGTACGCGTCGACCTTCCTCACCGAAGCAGAGGAGATTCTGGCCGCGCAGCCTCCGGCCAAGGACGACTTGCTGCAGGAGTTCACGCGTGAGCTGCATGAAGAGCTCGCGGGTGCTTTGAGTCGAACGACGGCGCAGAGCTTTCTGGAGTCCTCAACGCGAGCCGACGCCATGCGTCTCGAGCTGGAGCAGCTCTCATTGGCGACTGAGGATGGCAAAAAGAGCAAGCCAAGAAGCGCAAGAAACGTCAGATCAGCGCGCTGGTGGACCGCCAGGACCAGTTCGAGGCCGGCTCGATCGAGGGCCACCGCGAGTTGGTGAAGCTGCCGCCCGAGTTCCGCGCCGTGCCGTGCAAGCCGCTGCTGTTCGACGTGGCGTTCAACGAGCTCGAGTTCCCGGACCTGACGGAGCGCACCAAGACAGACGAGGAGAAGGCGGCTGAGGCTGCGGCCGCGGGTGGCAACGAGTCCGGTGGTGGCGGCTTCTTTGGCTGGTTCCGCAAGTAACCGTAGAGCTGGAACTGAGCGAGTGTGAAGCCGCTCGCTCTGTAGAGCAAGCACATGTGAGAGCTATGAACGGCGTCGTAGGTCGACAGATGAGGTGTGAACACGCATTTTTTTTTTCATTGCAGTGCAGATGAAGGCTCGTATGGCAGAACGATTGAACCTTAGAATAGGCAAGATGTTCATGTTCCTCTTCAAGGTGGTAGATATTGCAATAGCAACAATGATAGCAACAGCAGAAAGAAATGGACTTCGTAATATGCACCGAGTGGTAACTGACGCCAAGCCTGTTCCAATGCGACACGATCACTTGATCCCGAGCTGCGACTTGCAGTCTTGGCAGTACCATTTTCCTTGCGGTTGGTCCGTGAGTCCGACGCAGCCGAAGTGAAACCACTCGTACTTGCAGTCGTCGTTGTCGCAGCCCACCATCTGCCCGAAGGACACGCGCCGACAGCTGCAATAAATAGGTTCGTTCGGGTCGATGGGGAGGTCCTCGGAGGCCAGCAGCACCGGCCCCGCCGCAGCAACAGGCACAGCCACAGCGGCCTCAGCCACCGACCGCTTCCTGGAGGAGCTGGAGCCGCCGCCCGAGGCCTTGGAGACCGCGGGCGTCCCCGACTTGTCCTTGAGGCTGCTGGACGTGCTGTTCTTGCTGCGGACGCTGGTGACATGGGGCGTCGAGTGGCTCTGCAGGCCTAACTGCGTCACTGAGGCCGCTGCCACCTTCTGCTTCTTGCGCTGCGGCCTGCTGTCCTCCTGGTACTCGCCGCTGTTCTTGAGCAGCGACGCGTAGTTCTCCAGGTCGCGGTCCAGGCGGCGGATGTGGTGGTCCACGATGTCGTAGCTCTGCGCGGCGATGGCCACCTTCTCGTCCAGCTTCTGCACCACCAGCGCGTGCTTCTCCTGCAGCTTGGCGATCTCGTCGTCGGCCCCGATGAGCTCGCGCAGCTCCTGCTCCGTGGGCTCACCTTTTGTCGAATCTGCGCACCTTTCGAGCACCTTTTGTCGCGCACCGGTTAAGTACGCTTTTTGGCTCTCCTTAAGTTCGTCGAGGAGCGGGTAGGACGACTGCACAGGGAGGCGGAGGGAGAACGAAGGGTTAGAACGGGTAGAACGGGAGCGAGGAAAGGTAGAACACACACGCACGAACCTTGTCCAGCTCCCGCATGAGGTCGAAGTTGCGCTTGAGCTCCGACGGCAGCAGGTACATGCTCTCGAGGTAGTCCTCCACGTAGGTGCCCATGGTGGCCAGGAGTGTGATTTGAGTTCAGTATGAACAGACGGCAACAAGTTGTTGGAATCGTACTTAGGAAGCATTCTCTGTGTGGTCACGTTTTGGTCCGAAAAGACTTCAACTTTGAAGTTGCCTTTTTACTTGGTCTTCTTCTTGTCAGTTTTCTTGTTCTTGTCGCTTGAGGGTTTCTTCTTGTCCTTTGCGTCTGCTTTGCTCGCTCGCTTCTCGGCCGTCTGCGTGCTATCCTTCGTCTTCTTCTTGGCTGCAGCGTCCTTGGTCTTGGGTTTAGCTTTGGAGTCCGCCGTCTTGCTCTTGGTAGTCTTCTTCACTGCCTCCTTCTTCTTCGTTGTCTTCTTCTTATCATCCCTTGGCCCAGACTTGGTCTTGCCCTTCTTTTCCTTCGCCTTGTCCTTCCCTT
Organism: Phytophthora pisi; assembly: GCA_024679225.1. Classification (NCBI taxonomy): domain Eukaryota; phylum Oomycota; class Peronosporomycetes; order Peronosporales; family Peronosporaceae; genus Phytophthora; species Phytophthora pisi. The sequence continues at coordinate 3,390 of JAIKVJ010006370.1, forward strand.
TGGCTTTGGCTGCGGCCTTGCTGCTCTTGCCCTTGTCCTTCTTGTCCTTGGCCGTCGTGGGCTTCCTCTTGGCCGCGGTCTTCCTGCCTTTCTTGCCCTTCTTGCCGTCCTTGGCGTCGTCGTACGTCTCGCGCCAATTCGGGTCGCCCTCCTTTGCGATGGCGACGGCTGCGTTCTTCTTCTTTAGCTTGCGGCGCATGCGCTTCATGGCGTAGCGCTCCATGGCTGCGCGTTTGCGGCGCTTTCGCCACTCCATCAAGAAGCCTGCGAGCAGGACAAAACCTACACTAGAGAGACCTATGATGAGGCCCCAAGGCAGCGGGCGCTCGTAAACCCAAGTGTGCTCATTGCGACCATCCTCAAACGTCTCATCCACGTTGCCAGCAGGGTCTCGCGCTCGAACGCGCATTCGGAAGGTGCCCGAGTTCAGCCAGCTTTCGTAGTCCACCTCGCCCAGAGTAAGGGTCCAGTTGCGTACGACGAGCTGCTCTACCGTGTCGAGCAAATAGTACTCGAACACGCAGTACGGTTTGTCGCTCTCGAACTTGAACACCGTATCGGAGCTGCCACTCGAGGGCACCAACGTGAACTGAGCACGCGGACGACGCGCATCGCGATACCAGACATCGTTGTCGTAGTAATCTGGAGCTGTGAGACCACCAAGGAGAAGGACACGGCGCTGGAAGATGGCGCCGGCGTGGCCAGAGCGCGGCTTGGGTCTCCACTGGCAGATGCTCTCCTGGGCGTCGACGAATACGTCACGAAGGACTTGAACCTGATCTACTCCCAGGACGTCAGCCCAGCGGAGACGGCCAGTTGTTGCGTCCGTCACCTTTGAGCCAATATGAGAGCAGCCGTCCCAGTTCGTCTCATCCTCGGTTGTCGTAGTTTGAGCTGCTGCCGCCTCTGCGTCGCCGTTGGCTCCTTGAATCACCTTCACATTGGCGTATTCGGCTCCTTCGTACTCTGTTGGCTGTACAGTGCATTGCTCCACCACCAGCTTAGCCAGGGCGATGTAGTCACACACAGGCATGAGTTGTCGTAAGGCGAGTGTTTGGTCGAACGACAGGCTGGTGAGGTCCTGGATCGTGTTGACCCCAGCAACTCCTAGTGCCACTGCGTCCGCGTCCACCATCGTTCGGAGATAGGACACATCGCTGGTTGGACGTACATATTCAGCGAACGCAGTGTCCGACGAATAGTCTATGATCCAGTCGGTGTCCCCTCCCTTCCAGACCCAAACGTCCTCCAGCGTCCGCTCTGCATCCTCGCCAAACATCAGGATGAGCTGGTCGTCCGGATCGTCGCCTGAAGTTTGGTCAGGCACACCAGGTAGAACGAGTCCCACGTGCTTCGCTCGTGGCGTCCAAGGTGCCGCCTTCGTCACTTGGGTCCACGTAGACCCCGTAGCACTCACCCACACGTCGTTCAGTAGCTCCGTCTCCGCTTCTCCAGTCCCCTCCTTGGTTTGCGAAGCACCGGTCCGTCCACCGAGGATGTAGAGCAGCGACTTGAAGACCACCATCGAGTGCTCCCCACGAGGCGAGAACTCAGCATGACGCGTGAGCATCTTCCAGTGCTGGCCGTCCGTGGACATCCAGATATCGCTCAGGTAGGATCGATAGCCGCCACCGCATGCGAATTCCTCGCCGGACGGACGCTTTCGAGCGTTTTCTTCGACACCGCAGTTCCCCAACTCGACGAGCGCGTAGCCTCCGGACAGATACAAGGCGTCATCGAACACTGTCACAGCGTGGAATTCACGTGGTGACCACATATTGCAGACGCAGAATCCCGTCGCCGTAGCTTCATCCACTTGACACGATGCGTCGCCCTCGCACTGATCGTCATCTTCACACTGTAGCTCCGGGCGTGAGGCCTTGTGCACCAGAGAACGTTGAGGGTAAGCGCATCCTGGAGTCACCAGTTTCCACGAGGAACCAGAGTCACTACTGCGCCACACGTCGTTCTTCAGCACGGCGAACTCGAGCCAGCGGACATTGACTGGAGCCATGGTGCCAGGCCCCGTACCACCGCGTAGCTGTGACTGAGGGACTGGAAAATGCTCACGCGCCCGACCCCCGAATACGAACAACTCGTTCTGGAAGGCGAGTGCCACGAAGTTCCGTCGTGGAGAGAACATATTATCTGCGAGGTAAGCTCCAGGAGGTTTCGTGGGGTCGTCGCATCCCGAGGGTGGAATGACTGCCCAGGCCGCTGCAGCGCATGAAATCCACTCGGAGTAAGTGATGCCTCGCGGAGGACGCTTCCCGTTATTCGTCTGCAGCCAGGTTACATTCGCCACGATTTGGGGCAGCGGATCTCCCCACTTCGTAGTCTTGAGGATATTCGTCTGGACGTTCCAGGTCGGCCCCGTTGTACTCCACACGTCGTTGCGCATGGCACCTCCACCCGGGTATGCGCGTAGATCTTGGGAGCCCTGCACATTGGAGTCTCCTCCCAGCACGAATAGTCTCGCCTTTTGCCCTGTAGAGCGCACGTAGTCGTCACTGAAGTCCAAAGCTGCCACTGCATGGCCGTGGCGACTTGTCCAGGGGGTGATTTCTCTCACCGCGGCATTCGTGTGTTTCGCGCCGCTGACCTGGGCCCAATTCGCTGCGTGCGTACGATGGAACGAGCCTAACGAGATAATTGCGATCAGCCAGGAAGACCACCGATGCCGAGTCATATGGAGTCACAAGAGAGAATGCCGCTGTTGGCATTGAAAGCAGCAAGCACCGCACCACTATTTCAAGCGCGAGATGCATTCCATTTTCGGATGAGGGTGAGAATGAATAACCCAAGCTGAGTGAGATATTATCATGGGCATTCCTTACTTAACTTCAAACTAAAAGCGCAGTCCGTAGTAGCGGGAGAAGACGATGGAGGCGAACATGAGTGCGTCAATGCGGTCCAGTGCACCGCGGAATCAATTTGCCTGAACCCTTCACCCCCGCAGCTCGATTCAACAAACTTGAGTAAATCTCGTAATCGACCACACTGTGATGATGGTGCACGTCACTTTCGTGCCAAACGACCCCGGGAGATTCAGAATATCCGAGGCCAGCCACCGCCATAGCCACAATATTAAAGACAATCGCTCGCAGTGTGGCCGACTAGGTAAGTGCCCGTGTCGGATGCCCACACAATAGCTAGCAGCGCGATCAGCAGTTTCCGGTAGGGGATTTGAACATCGTCATTCACGAAGGATTCGAGAATCGAGAGACTGCCGGTGATGCACACCACCAGCCCCACCACACCCAGCATGAACGTCACAAATGCTTGAGCGTTGCTGCGTGACGACGCAAGGCGAAACACGAGAACAACGAGAAACCCAATGAGGAAAACGTGTGACGTAGCGATGGCGACGTTGCAGCCCCTTGGTTCAAAATAAGCTTACAGCGTGTCGCTATTGAATCTCGAGCACCAGGTCACCCTTCCTTGGGGCCCTCCATCGTCTCCAGTCGCGTTAGAATCCTCAACCGGATGCGGTTGGCCAGGCAAGCGTACGCGTACGAGCAGGTGCTGGCCAAGAAGCTGCAGACTGTCGTAGTAGCGAAAGCCGATGACGACCAGAGGAACGCCGTCACGGCCGGCACCGTCCAGAGTACGCTCTACACCGCATTACTTTGAGTACAACGCAACAACTCGGCGGAGCAACTGCAGCGGGACGATACGTATACTCAAGTTTACTTCGAGAAACAAATCTTTACGCGATTAAGTACCATGTTCATTATTTCGCTATTATATTTGTGGTCTCATAGCAAACAGTGCAATGACTCCAACATTAACTGCGGTGAGTACACTCATTAGCAGACGCAGGTAGCGAAGCAGCGGTGCGCCTTCATCCACTAGACTTGCAAACATTGGTACTTCTTGAATCCCTTCGAACGCACAGGCGATAAGGTCAGCAGTCAGGCCTGTGGCCAGTTGAACGTTTGCCGCGAGTAACTGGGTGTCTGTTGCCGAAGACATGTAGCCCAAGTCGTACCGCGGATGGGAGCGGAGGGTGTAGAGCATTGCAACAGCTAGTCCGATGGAAATGTATTTCCCATGCATGTCGGCGTAAATTTCAGCGGCATGCAACCGAAGCCTGTAGTTCTTCCAGTCGAGAAAGCGCGAGTACTCGGCTCGTGCACGAATAGCATCGCGTGCTTCCAGTCGAGAATTGACGCGGTGAAGTAGACGCTTGATGATCCGCGAGTTGGCTAGTCGAGACGAGAGCGTGTAGCGGAGATAAAACATCTTCGTCACTCGGAAGAGGACCTCGAAGAGCACGAGAGCCAACGAGCTGGAAATAATCGACGAACTGTTGACACCTTTTTGAATGAACACGAGTCGGATCGGAGTGTCGATGCAAATGGTGGGTACCGTCATAACAGTGTGCGCCATACGCGCTGAATGGCGTTGTCGTGTGCGATTCAGTTGTAGTCTCTTCGCCGCCTCTTGTAGTGCGAGCTTAAGCGCTTGGCTGGTTCCAGCGAGAAGTATCGCCTGCCACCGTTCATGCAGCGATAAGGCCGCTACGGTGTGAAGAAATAGGAAAGCTATGTGGAATGTGGCCACCGGCAGAGCTTGAGCTCGGAGTAACTGGAACATAAGCTCGCCCAACTTCACTATTCGTCGAGGCCCCACGTTCTTAGAATGGGCGATGGAGAAATCCACGGTAGGTTTTGCCATCGCAGGTCCAATTACACTGAGCGGTGCCGGCGTTACGGACGCCCTTGGGAGGAAAACAAGTGATCGACGCACTGTCCGAATGAGTTTGAGCCGCAAATGCACCTCTGCATACATAACGTACGCGTAGCTGGTCGCACACAACACGTAGACGTCAATTCGCCCATACTTGCGGAAATCGACCCGATAAAAACGTAGTAATTCCATGAAATATGCGCCACTAGACACTGCCATAGCGAGAGGAACACTTGTCGAAATCACATTTCGCGCGAGAAGTCTCGAAAACCCAGGTGCGTTTGGATCGAGCGACCAAATTCCGGCTGAAAACGTGAAAAGTCGATTCCCCACAGTGAAGGACTTCGTGACGAGGTGAGCCAAGCATGCGATTAGAACAAAGTAGAACCCCACAACGGCGTCAAACTCGGCTGATGCCATGGAAGTTGTAAATACTGGAGCCGACCACATCGAGGTCGACCAAACCGGAATGAAAGGAGACCACAGAGGGCCAACCGCGTATAAAACCACAGTAATCCAGGCACAAAATACACTCGGGATGCAATTTACCACCACAAGACGCATAACCTGCAGCGCATCAATCCACGTCTGCGCTCGGAACAGGTTCTTCTGAATGAGCTCCGCTACGTTTTGAATCTCCATGTACGCGACCGTCTGAGCGTCTCCAGTTGACCGCCGACGACGAGTATGGTGGTGGGGAACTACAGAAGTCACGGCTGGTACTTGTGCCACACGGGGGCCGACTGTGGTCGGGTTAGCGTCGTCATCGGAACTCCCAGACGTGAAGGTCTCCGTGGGAGACGCAACTGTCGTTGGACGACCCCATGCCTCTCGGCGCAATGCTGTGACTGCACGCGGACCTCTTACCAGGGTATGAGGTTCGTCCATCGATTCATGAAGCTGAGAGCAAGTTAATACAGCAGCGAAAACAAAAAACAACAGTTCCCATGCGCTAGTTTCATGTTGAAGTATTTCAAAATAGCTGCGGTGGTGCTAGTATTGTCAATCAAAAACGGACTGATAAGAGCATGAGGCGCCTGTCGTTCTCCTTTTAGCTGGCTGCTTGACTCGCTAGTGACCGGACTTGAGTAGCTTAACAAACCTGTCCCTGTAGTTCTCTTGCCTTCGTTGCGTCGATAGTGCTCTCCACACCCACACTGTTGGGGAACTCTCCCCCTGCATGTAGAACGGCTTCGCCAGAGAATGGAGAAGTCGAATACGCGCTTATCACCGGGGTCGTGGGCAGTAGAAGCCATCGGAATGTACGACAGCCGTCGGATCAATCTCCACTCGCTTCTCAATTGGGAGTGAATCTTTGTACAGTGCTGGTGCACTGAACGGGGCTGCTTGGTTGTGTCGGGATACTCGGCTGTTCATAAAGTCGTGCCTCACTTCGCTTGGGAACAGCATGGACGAACTTGTGATTTAAAAAACAGCCCCACACTCCGTATCCCGCAGCAGGACATCGGACACTACGAAGCCATAAAACCTAGTAAACACGTCGATTAGCCTTCTCAGCTCACTCTGGAATTACAGTATTTTTGCTTCTTGGATTTTGTTTGCGGCGTCCTCTTGCGTGGGCGCTGTTGTGGTGGTCGCAAGTTCACGGCGACAGCATGTCGCCGAATTGTCGCTACCGGTAAACCAGCCCTCTCAGACTTTGTTCCGTAGGTACATCCTGCCCTTGATGCAAGTGTATTCGCTCCCGTTGGCGCCTCAATACGACGCCAACATGCATTAATTAATACAAGCACATACACAGACGCTGCTTGCTCAGTCACTCACGCCCCAAGCTGCTTGCTCGCCGCCCTGTTCACGCCAGGCCTTTCTCTCCGTCGCTGGCCATCATCCAGGATCGACAATCCAACATGCGCCGTGTGGTGCCGCGCCGCGTTAAACCAATCGGAGGCATCAACAACTCGCGAGTGTTAAGCCCGAGGTGAGGTGTGGGGTGTTGTTGGGTACCTAACTTCCTCATGCCACACGCCCGTTCCCACGCTTGGGAACCGACGCGCTTCAGCCTCAGGCTCACTTCAGATTCGCTTCGCCTCCCCGCAAGACCAACCGACAACTCCATCTCAACCTCAACATGCTGGGCCGCCAGCTCGTCACCGCGACCAAGACGGCGCGCAGCACCAGCGCCGCCTGGTGGAAGCGCGCCGCGTCGTCCCTGGACCGCCAGGACGACGTCAAGAAGCCCGAGAACTTCCAGCTCGTCATCGTGGGCACGGGCTGGGCCGGCTACCAGCTCTTCACGCAGTGCCGCAAGCACCTGGTGGACATTGAGGAGAACGTCGGCCGACCCGTGGACCTCGTGGTCGTCTCCAAGCGCAACGTGCGTCTGTCTCCACTGCAATAGCCTTGATTAACTATGGCTGGCTTACTGACGGTGTGTGTATCAACTGCAGCACTTCCTGTACACGCCGCTGCTGGCCAGCACGACCGTGGGGACGCTCGAGTTCCGCTCCATCATCGAGCCGCTGCGTGACAGTATGTTCAGTCACGAGAGCGACTTCCACCTGGCCAACGTGCAGGACGTAGATCCGGAGCAAAAGGTGCTCAAGGTGGAGTCGGCCATCAGCGACGCGAGCCGCCACCGCAAGTACGACATCAAGTACGACGCGCTGGTGCTGGCGTGCGGCTCGCGCCCGCTGACCTTCGGGCTGCCGGGCGTGGAGGAGCACGCCTTCTTCCTCAAGGAGATCAGCCACGCGCAGAAGATCCGCAACCGCATCCTCGAGAACTTCGAGGCGGCGACGCAGCCCGGCGTGACGCCGGAGGAGAAGCAGCGGCTGCTGCACTTCGTGGTGGTAGGCGGAGGCCCCACGGGCATCGAGTTCTGCGCCGAGCTCTACGATCTGGTGCTGCAGGACCTCGTGCACAAGTACCCGCAGACGTCCAAGTACCTGGGCGTGACGCTCGTGGACTCGGGCGAGATCCTCAACGGCTTCGACAAGCACCTGCGTGCTGTGGCGCTGCGCAAGATCCAGAAGCGCAGCACGATGGAGATCGTGAAGAAGAATTGCATCGAAGTGACGGAAGAAGGCGTCACGGTCGAGGGCGGCGAGAAGATCCCTGCCGGACTCGTGGTCTGGACTGCTGGAGTGGGCCCCAATGAGCTCACCAAGTCGCTAACGGTGTTCGAGAAGAGCAAGCGCGGGAACATCCTCACTAACCAGTATTGCCAGGTGCTGGGCGCCGCTGAGGTCGAAGAGAAGGCCCCGTGGGGAATGCCGCGCCGCTCGAACGTGTTCAGTATCGGCGACTGTGCTGAGATTCTCGATTATCCGCTGCCAGCTACGGCCCAGAAGGCGCAGACGCAAGCCAACTACCTTACGTCGCTGCTTCGAGGCAAGAACCCGACGCCGGCCAAGCCGTACGCATTCCAGAGCAAGGGTATGATGGCGTACTTGGGCTCTTACGAGGGCCTTTTCGAGGCCCACCCCCGCGACGACGACAGAATCACGCTCAGCGGGTGGAAGGCCTGGTTCCTCTGGCGTAGCGCGTACTTGACCAAGCTGGGAAGCTGGCGGCTCCGGATGCAGGTGCCGCTGGACTGGCTCAAGGCGATTCTCGTAGGCCGTGACGTGTCCAAGTTTTAGACGGGCAGGCTACATTAATAAACCCCTCTCTGAACCCCTTACGGCGGTTGCTATGTGCGATGCTACCTCTCCGTTACCGAAGTGATTGGATTCCAGTGCTCAAGTGACGAAGTGAAGCGTACAAGTCGGAATCTGCATGGCCGCGCACCTCGTTTCAGGTCAAAATTTCTGCATGTAAGACGATGGCTCGCTGTGTTACCGACATCGACTTCTGCTCCGCAAGCTGCTGGTGAACAAAGTTTGGAGCGAAGTTGCGTGCCGATTTAAGGCGTGGAAGGCGTTTTGAAGTCGGTCTCGTGTGCTTTTGCATCGGCTACTCGGAGTCGATCAAAGGCAGCGGCGCCGATGTGCGTTTTCTCGATGGAAGAGAATGATTTATTCTGTTAAGATGGATGTTACTGGGTGAAATATCTCTTTATATTATCCAATAGGAAAA
>JAIKVJ010006371.1:0-12069 GCA_024679225.1 Phytophthora pisi
CCGCTTCAGTGCTGCAGGCGTGGGACGAGGTCGACACAGCGTCTATCTGTAACGGCTTTCTAAAAGCTCGACGGGCCCGCGCGATGAGAGAGGGTTCTTCGCGACACCAACGCCTGCTAGTGAAGGAGTAGTTGACAAAACATAAGAACAATCAATGCAGTCGGAGGTTGGTTGTAAGAAGGGGTGTCACTTTAGGATTTTTTGTCGTCGTAGCAAAAAAAGACAGGCCGGAATACTTTTTACCATGCAAAGCTAGATTACCGTATGTTACATGACCGCCGTGATTTACGGTATCTTCGTCGTTCTGCTTGTACGAGAGCATCTGTTAGTTGAATATCAAATGGAGGTAGCGACGTCGTAGATACCGAGTATTACGCCCGGTAGTCCGTAAATGAATTTAGGCTCTACTGTATTGGTACGACAAAGCTGTGTCGCTGCGAAAGAAAGCTGCTGCCGCTTTGGAAGGTTCGACTCGACCCAGTGACTGTACGATCGTGAAATGGTCAAGTGGACGCATGGGATGGCCTCGGCCGAAAACCCATGACGGCTTCCTCGAAATGCGAGGTTGGAACCAGGGCCTCGCCGCGTCGGCGGAAGCTCCGCCCTCTAAAACACTTTTATGACCATCATCCCCATGTTTTCGTTGCACTCCTCGGAAGCATGTGCTTGTTTGACCTTGTGAAGTCCGCGAGACGCGGCAGCTTCTGGCCAAAACGACAACTGCACATGCTTGGAGTGCTGAGACCGAAGTTTTGATTGTTGCGTCTGCATTGTTCGGTGAGCTCGGCAACGTAAAGTTCTCAAGCAGTGTCTATAGAGATGGAATAATGTTCGGCCAGAATGAAATGCCTGGAAACCTAATTATGAGTTTCGGTGGGGAAGTACGGGTTCCCGTTCCCGAAAGTCTCCTTTACGTTTTTGGTCTTGTACATGTATCACTCTCGCTTGGTTGAACTGTATTCGAGTCAAGAACTTTGATACATGCATAGTAACTTAAACGTGTCGACCGCCGAACCAGCTCGACTTTGTTCGTTCGCACTGGTGCCGTGAAATGGCAGAGCTGACCGCGAACACCATGCAGAAATTTAATTCAGGTTAAAAGTCTAATAGACAAAACTATGCTGCTTCATCTCGCGCTGGAGCGTATCCAGCGACTTAAGTGTGAACCACGGCGCAATTTTCGTCGACATTCTCCGTGAGCCAGGTGCCGCCATCTACGCAGTGCTCGATGCGAAGGCCTTGTTCCGTAAATGTATCCATCGCCACTTTAGGCAGATCCTGCGCAAACTCCTCCTTGACATCTGGAATGGTAAGGACGGCGCAAGGAGCCCGCAAAATGCAGTGGAGCTGGCTTCTGTGCACCTACAGACCGCGACTTGCACTTTCGTAAACCCCGATCGGGTCACATCGTGGCGGGCTTTCACAGGCGAACGAACTGCCTCTACCGAATCGGGCGGCCCGATGCGTTCGCACTTCCGGATCATTGATCACCCTGCGCGCTGGAATTGGCGGATTGAGTCCGGTGGTCGATCACCATGACGGCCACCAAGAGGCCAGCTAGCAGACTGCGCGTGGCACGCCGCCAACAGGTTTTCGTCGACGAGGAGGAGGACAATGCGAACGGTGGGTCGGGCTCGGCCAGGACTGTGGACATGGCGTTCCTCTCGAACGGGACCAGCTTCGTCGACGGCAGTGGCGTGGGGCATGTCAAGGTGAACGAAAGCATGGACTGGTCGGACGTCCTGCGCAACGACACCACCGTGCACATTATTTACCAAGGCTCGGGGTCGCACGAGGAAATCCTCATCATCCCCGTCAACGAGACTGCGCCGAATTCGGTGGACTCCTCGTCCGGTGGCTCATCGGGCAGCGACAGCGACAGCGGATCAGCGTCTGGGAACAGCACACTAAGTCCAGTTAACAGCCTTCCGACGGGGTCAAGCGCCGGTGACAGCGACAGCAGTACCGGCGACGAAGGGGTGGCCGGTACAGCTTCCTCTCCATTGACGCTTGTGATCGTGGCCTCCGTCCTGGCCCTCATAGCTATTGCGGCTGTTATTGCCGTGGTGCTGTATGGCCGAAGGAACCGGCGACGCGCGTATTCAGAAGACCCGAGCAACACGGACGAGCCGTTCATCGTGGGCCACCTAGCCGCCCCGGAGCTCAGCGTGCTGGACACGGACATCACGCCGGACCTGTGGGTGGAAGGCCAGTACCAGTACTCGCCCAACATGAGCGGGTTGCAGAACTCCCTTAACGGCACCGCCATCCTCTCGGACAACAACACGACTCCGGCACACCACAGACTGACGGTGGATGCGTATCCGCTTGGCCCCAACACGCGGCGAGGCCAACGGTATCGTGACAACAACGCACTGGAGGATATCTCGGATCGAGGGCGCCACCGCACAGGCACGACCCCCGTTGTTTTGTATGAGCACGACTCGATTGAGGAACGCAAGACCAACTCGAGCAGGAGGCAGCAATCGCAACATCCGTCCCGACGGCAACAACAGCAGCATCCGAGTCAACGCAGCCAACAGCAGCATCCGAGTCAACGCAGCCAGCATCCAGATCGAATGAGTCAGCAGCAGCAGCAAGAGCGAATGAGTCGGCGCGATAAGTTCGCCACCAGGCGAGACGTGTCGGGCTCCGCTGCAGTATAAAGTACGCACTATTTGTCAATAAAAACTTCAAAACTGTTCACTTTCAGTCGTAACTTCACACACCCACAACTGTACTGTACCGATTCCATGGTACCGCACCATTGGAGCTCCTGCATGGCCATCAATTGGTAAACTGAAGCCATCCCACATTTGACTGACCGACTGACCGACTGACCGACAGCATGGCTCGGGGCAACGCGCAGTACTCGGTGGCCGAGCTCGTGGCCAAGGCGGAGGCGCTGGTGGACCAGTGCCAGCCCGAGCTGGCCGTGCAGTTCTTCGAGAAGGCGCTGCTGCAGGAGCCGAGCAACGCGTCGCTGCTGGACTCGATCGGCGAGCTGAGCACGGAGCTGGACAACCCGGAGCGCGCGCTGTCCGCCTTCCAGCAGAGCGTGGCGCTGGCGCCCGCGCAGAACCCGTCCAAGTACTTCTACCTGTCGCAGCTGGTCACGGGCGAGGAGGCCGAGCGCTACACGACGCAGGGCATCACCCAGCTGCAGCACGAATTGCAGCAGCACGTGGACCCCAGCACGCCCGCGGCGCTCACCATCAAGAAGCAGATCTGCGACGCCTTCTGCTCGCTGGTGGAGCTCTACATGACGGACCTGTGCGACCACGAGGAGGCCGAGGCGCGCTGCGAGAACTACTTCCAGCAGGCCATGAAGTTCGACGTGGGGCTGCCCGAGCCCACGCAGGCGCTGGCTAACCTGCGCCTCGTGCAGCAGAACAAGGAGGCGGCCGACGGCCTGCTGGAGGAGACGTTCCGGCGTCTCAACGAGAACTGCGACGAAGACAGCATGCCGTCCTTGGAGTTCCGCACCGCCACGGGCAAGATGCTCATCGAGGTGGAGCGCTACGAGCAGGCGTGCGACGTGCTGGAAGGAGTGATGCAGGAGGACGACGAGAACGCCGAGCTCTGGTTCCTCGTGGGCACGTGCTACCGCGCCATGGACGACCTGCCCAACGCGCTCGAGTTCTTTGAGAAGTGCCAGACCATGCTCACGAAGCTCAAGAAGGAGCTGCGGGACGAGTTCTACCTGCAGGACCAGCTCGAGAGTGTGGAGGAGACGATTGCCGAACTCAAAACCTCCATCGCCAACCGACCTCCTGAGCTAGACGAGGAGAGCGGTAGCGAAGAGGATGAGGGCGCCGATGCGGAGACGGTAGGACAGCAGGACGTGGAGATGGAGGAATGAGCGGAGCACATGAGCGTGGCCCCCATAGATTTCATTCAAAAGACAATATATGTTTGATATACCTCCTACATCTCCGTTCGGGAAGGCGGCAACTGTGGTGGCAACAGCGGAAGACACACGATCTTGCCGCTACCGACGCCAAACACCACGTGCATTTCATCCGGGGCCAGTCCTTGCGATGCGATATCTCCATACGTCGCTCGTTCGAGTAGGACACGCTGGTCGTCGAGCGTATGCGCTGTCATGACGAGCGCCTGCTCGCTGTTGCTCACGACAACCTTCGAGTAGCGCGCGCAGATACTCAGCGATGTCATCGGGGCGTCGCCCAGCGAGAGTTTGGCCATGAGCGTGCCGTTCAAGTGGAAGGAATACAGCATTGGAACTCCTGTGCCCATGGACTGGAGCACCACGTGACCCACGTTGGACAGCGCAAGCGATATAACTCCGGGCTCGAGATCACCTGGCACCTCGAACGAGTGGATGATCGAGCCGTCCTCCAAATTGTGCACTAAGCACTCGTTAGAGGCTGAGCCACTGACGCAGACGCCGAGCTCATCAGATGCACTCACGCAGTTAACTTGGGCGTTGTGTCCTAGCAGCACCTGGTCGGCCGAGTAGTCGTTAGCATGAACGGGTTTCGAGCTCGTCTTTGACCCTCGGAAGATCTTGAGCGAGTCCAGCAACGTCGAGTTCATGCTTGCCACTTTCCACACGGAGATGGTGCCGTCGGTGCAACCAAGAGCCAGCATTGTGCCGGAGCTGCTGGTACTCACGCAGGTCACCACTGACTGATGCTGCAACAACCGGTACAGTAGCGCTCCATCGGCGGTCGAGTGGAATCGCGCGGAGAAATCGTGATGACCGACAGTGCAAATCACCATGCCGCCATGAAGCAACGCGATCGAGTTGGGGACACCCTGCGGGGTCGACAGAAACCGCTTCTCTCCAAGCACCTTTCGGCTCTTTCGGTCTTGAAGCTCAATGAATTCACCAGCATGCTCACTACCGGAGCCCGTCGCAGATACTGCTCCCTTGGACTTGTTCGAATGATGGTGGTGGTGCGGTTTCGTCAACTTTGGTCCGAATCGATGACAAGAAAGCATGCCGTTGCTGTCCACACAGACGAGCTGCGATGTGCCTGAGATCAGCTTGACAAGCACAACGGGTGCTTCATGAGGTACCCCCAACACCGTCCGCTGAAGTTCAGGTGTAGCAGACACCGACAGCGGCTTTGCTGGTGATGCAACATTACCTGCGAGCAGAGTGCTCGCTATCGATTGTCGCTGCGGATGAGACTCGCGAAGAACTTGGGTAGGCGTTTGCCCGAAATGCGCGATCTGAGACTGCATCGAAGACTTCACGACTGGATCAGTGATCGAGTCGACGTCAACCATGCCCTCGTACGTAAGGTAGAAGAACACGTTGTTCGCCTTCACAGCAGCTGCCCCACGCTGCTTGCAGCCAAAGACCAAATCGATCCAGTGATGAATATTGGCCGACACATACTCACTTTCCAAAGCCTGGTAAGACAGAGGGGTTAGTTGAATGATTAGGAATGTACAACAATAAACGTTTACGTACCACGAGGTTTTTCATCACGAAATCTTCGGGTGAGCTTGCCCAAGGAGGCAGCACAACATCGCTCACATCCGCACCGCTCTGCCTGGTACCTAGGTCCAGCTTGTTACAGTTCACTAAGAACTCAGGCAAGTAGAACCATTCAGGAGTTAACTCCTTCAAGTCGGTGTAGTCAGTGAGGCAGTTATGCCACGTTTCCGCGATTGAGTGGAACAAACGGTCCGCGTGGTCAAACTTCCCTCCTTGGATGCTCAGTGCATACGAGGTGAATGGTTCCAAGCGGATAAGGTAGTAGAGCACGGCACCAATGTTGGAATAGTGAGTCCCATACCTGCAATTAAAGCAACATGACACGTCAGCTCTTCCGTCAAAATAGTAAGTACTTCGAAGTAGTATACTCACATAAACTTGGGGATATCAGGATCTTCAAACGCGTTGTAGCGGTCAACAAAAAACTTGAGGCGAGTTGGCTCCAAAGCTCCCATTGGCTTTGTCAGGTCTCGATACGACTCCTTCCGACCGAAGTCCAGCGTTGCTGACTCGTAATCCGAGATAACCCACGGGAAAACGGGATACTGTGTCAGATCGTTGTATGTCCGGCCAGCAATTGTGTTCAGCCACATCAGATATTCAAAAGTGGAGATCTCGTGCTGGACCCAGCGATTACTCATAGGCGAGTTGCGAAATAAGCTGCTTGGGTGACGGAGTCTACGGACACTTGGATCACGCTTCAGCAATAGTGGTCTTCGCGTCATAAGAGCCTCGTGAAACAGAGCCACATCCTCCGACGCCAGATTAATAAAGTAGTTTTTCCTTGTGGATTGAATAAATAGCTCCAGCGCCGTCGGCTTCAGCAAGTATCGCCGCCGATACATGCCCACGATATCGTCGATTCTCCAACGGCGGCGTTTAAAAAGAAATCGCCAAGCTTTGTCCACAGGTAAGCCAGGCATTTTTTCGACAACCACAGTCTCGTGTTCATCAACCACTCGCTCAGCCACAAACCGGAGAGAAGAACTCGACAGAATGAGCTTTCCCTCTACAACATGCAAATGGCGTACGAGTTGAGCGTTTACTTGCAGGTCGATTTTTGACCGTGGATTCATACGTTTTCCCGTCTTTTCCAGTTCCCCGCTTCGAGTGCTTGATGATGATGGGAATAGCTCCGGAAGTCCATCATCCGCTTTGTCAGGAGCAAGCTTCGACTCCATCATTTTCAGTGAAGTCGGAGTCAACTCTAATGAGATGGCATCCGGAGCTGCACTTTCAGTGCCCACTTGGTTTCCTTGTGTGCTATCGATGAGAGTAGAAACCTCCTGCATCAACGCTTGAGCTTCTTCCGATACTGTATCTTTCGTCGTGTATAGTGAGTCCACCCCGTACTCGACTGCATCTTTGGCATCCTTAACAGACCTTTGGAAATAATCGGCGACGCCACCAACCACAGTCAAGACTGACGCTCCCAAAGAAAATGAGCTCAAGGGTGATGCAGTCTTTTGTGACAACACAGGAGACATTGGAGATGGCGATATGGGTGCTGTTGCCGTAGTGCCGGACGTCCCAGGAATGCCAACTGGATCGGAAATAACAGTAGGCGCAGAATCGACTTCCTGCGCACTTGGCACTAAAGCTGCTGGTGTGCTGCTTTCAACTCCCAGCTCTTTTTGCAGCGATTCAGTCGAGAATTGAGACAGCTCTTCATCTTCTTCGGCATCGTAAAACTCCATTTCATCTGCGTCCAGATCATCGTCGTCCGATGCGCCACCATACGCGCTTTCATATTCTTCTGGGTTCGATACTGACCGAATTATGGCTGCCCGCATTTGAGCGTCCGCGAGAAAATCACTGTAATCCGATCCAGCATCGCTTCGCCAACTGTGCTCCAAATCAGCCAACCCCTCTTGAATCGACCCACGGAAACGCCGACTAAGTTTTCTGCCACTCTCTTTGCTTTCTGTTTCTGATGGAGGGTACTCACAGCTTAAGTTCCGAGCTCGGTAATCCTCAGTCACTCGTTTCAGACGAAGACGCATTCGAAAACTGTTTTCCCTCGAGTCGATTTTGAGAATCACTCCATCACCACCAACTCTAGTATCACCTTCACGCGCCCGCCCAGAAACTTCCGAGGTTGAATTACCTTCGCCAAACAAAGACGACGACGCACTGTCATGACTTGAATGCGCGAGCAGCTTGTGCACACTACTTGCAAACTTTTCTGTGCTGTGTTTGAGCTCTACAAGCCGCGACTCATCTCCCATATCTTGCTCATTAGAACGAGCTACTTCAGCAGCCTCATCTTCGGCGGTAATTTCCTTCCACAGATTTTCACACTGCTGAAGCTCCTGCCCCAGCAACTCTGCCTGTGAGCTGGCATACTGCTGAATGAGATACGGATTAAACTCGACAGCGTGGTGCTCCATCACGTAAATCCAACGGCGGGCAAAGTCAGCATGTAGCGCGTCAACATAACCTTGCAGGATTTCTGGGTCGCAGCAAGTGTGATGGTTCTCACGGTGTAGCCTCCAAAGCATGAAAAGTTCGCGAAATTGAGATATTTCGCTGAAGAACGGAAGGTCCGTTGATGACATGATCTGTAAGGTCTTCGTTAGCTCCGGCTTGGCACTGGGGTCGCGCAGGTGCAGTGCTGTGTTAGCCAGCGCCACCATAATCTTAACGAGCAAGCGGATGGTCTCGATGTCATGTCCTTCTAGCGAAGCTTCCAGTATCGTGTAGCAGGCATCTAGCGTGTAAAGGTGAATTAATTCTCTCTCAGGAGCTGGGCCCGTTTCCTGCAAAGTAGTGAAAAACTTGGAAGAGTCCGTTATCCCAGATAACGGTAGCGTGAGAGCCATGTCCGGCAGTACAGATCCAGATACTGGGGGCGTCGATGTCCCCGATGAGAATGATCCAGACAGTGGTGACAAAGATCCACTAGACCGTTGAGATGACGTTGCAACTGGTAACGAAGCGATCAGTTTCAAGACTTCCAATACATTCTGAAGCTTTCGAACCAGCTCCACGTCGCCTGTGGCCTGCGCTTGCGTTACATGCTTGATTGTCGTGTGTAGAGCCAAAAAGGTTGACCGTGAACGCGAAGCAACAAGGTGCGTGAAAATCGCCGTTTCTTCCGATGTACCCTCTGATCCGTAGTCAGCATTTTGGATGAGATTTGCCATAAGACCATCCCAGTTGATTTTGTCCAAATGAGGCAGAATCACTTGCCAGAGCTCAAATGCTTTGCGAGTCAGGATACTTTCTTGGCCAGGAGAGGGGATAATGTCGTTAGACCGTAGACTCTCGCTCATTTCCGTAGCCAACAGCACGCTCTGCGATACTATCGCAGCAACCTGACACAAATTCTCCCAAATAATCTCGGACTGAGGCATTGAGTGTTTCTGGGCTGCTTGGCGCACAACTTGTTCGCAAATTACTGCCGTTAGACTGCAAAGATCGGACGGCACTCGGCAGTGGCAGAAATAAAACTCCAGAAAATGCATCCACCCATTTTTCACGTGAAGAACACAGTAGACAATGATATCAGCGATCATCTGGTTGGCAAGCTTGCGCACAAGCTCGCACCAACGTTGTGGGAATTGGTTTATCACCATCTCAATAATTGCACTTGTGACTGCCTCGCTTTGGCTTCGATTTTGTAGAAGACTGAGCGCAAAGTCGCAACCCGACAAATCACCAGATTCTGCAATCATTCGAACAGCTCCGAGCTTGGCAAGCGCGGAGGTCGTGTCAGCACTTAATAGGGCGCATGCTTCGTTAAGCTCCTCGGACTGTGTTAAACTCCTTTCCCGCGTTACACCAATTTCAGCGCTTGTGTTCGCTGCTGCTGCAACAGACGCTCCCAGACTTAGTGATCGTGAACGACTCATCCACGACGGCCATGACCTAATAGCTTCTTTGACGCTATCCCCCATAGTAGGTGAACTTAGCTGAGTTCGAATTTCTGAGAGTATACGTGCTTGGACATTGAAGTTCGCATTATGGATCAAGCCCAACAAAACCATCGGAATAAAAGTCATCCGTGCGAAACTTCCAGTGCGGACATCCACGGCGGGTTTCGTGTTACCTTGTGCTAGGCGCTTCCGCCCGATGACAATATCCAACAGGAGATGGGCAATATCAACCGTGAGCGTGTGGGCTTGAAACGAAGAGTAGAGCATTAGCATATCACTTTTGTGTAGTAACACTTTCTCGGATGTGTACAGCTCAAACAACCGAAGTGCCGCTAACCGCACATTGTACTTCGTCGACAGCATTGGCCTCCACAGAACGCGCACAGTGCCTTTAGAGAGCTTGAACACATTTGTCGTCAACTGTATCTGACGCGTCGGAACACCGACAGCAACTTTCCGAGGCTCAGTCGATGCCAGATTTCGCGTTAAATACTGTAAAATATCCTCCACATCCACGTTGTCACTGTCACACGACTGCTTTGCTTCGCATTGCCGGAAAATATACGCGACCAGCTGTCTCCATTGATCGCTCGCAGCATCCTGAACTGGTGGGAAAAGCAGGAGATCCATCAACTTTTGAAGAACTAGGTCGCGCAATTGTGCCAACTGGGCTGCATCCATTTGGCCAGCTGTGAACTCTTTATCCTCCGAACCACACGACGTATATACCTGCGAGATCAGACGACAGAAAAAGCTAGCATCCACACGGTCCTTTGTGTCCAACGAGCGAGAAAATTCACTCAAGGATGTTGCACGGGAAACCACCAGCTTTCCCGAATTGCTACTCGGTGATCCAGTGTCGGATAGCCGACTTCGTTCCCGTAAAGTCACCTTTTGAAGTATTTGGAGGTACTTCGGAAGCACCTCCCCCAATAGCTTTACTTGTGTGTCAAAGGGTGAGAGAAACCAGCTCGTGTTGAAGAAGAGCAGACGGTAAATATACTCCATGATCTCTTCGTCACTTTCTAGGAAGTCTGTCATAGCTTCCAGGATCGAAACGACACCATCCAAAAGATCCACAGACAGATAGCTGGGCGAAATGGATTGCAAGATAAACTCCACTACCTTCACGCCATGCAAGCGAACGAAATGAGATTTGCACACAGTGCTGCGACGAAGTCCGATACCAACAAAGGCCAGAAGATCAGAGATCTCGCCCATTCCAAACTCGTGCACTGGGTGAAAGTCCGCCATTTCGGGAATTTGATCCAGCAACAGCAAAAGGAAGCATGCACATCCACCCACAGAATCCAAAGCATGAACGAAACTCTGAGTAACATAGGCACTCGTTCCAGGTCCCAGCGAGCCGTGGCAATCGTTGCCACTGACATCATAGCAAACGCGCTTTTTCAGATCGCAACTCCGCGCATCGTAGCAAAAGCAAAACTTGGACTTGTCTGTAAGTCCTGCGTTTTCAGCTGCGACCGAGTTGAGGTCATTCTTCCAATGGGTTAGCCAGTGTAACCTTTGCACTTCCGCCTCCGACAATGCTACCCCAAAGAGTGTCGGGCTCCACAATTTCCCTTTCAGACTCTCTACGAGAGGTTCGATACCAATGCCGTTCTGGCCGCCAACCATCATGAGCGGGTCTGGGTACCCAAGATTCCCATTAAACACAGTCTTACCATCCACATACACTGTCACCTTATCCTTGAAAACCATCTTCTTCGCGTGCACGACGCACACGTGGACCCACTCCCTCTTCATTTTATCAATCCACTCTGCAAACGGCACTTCAACTTGCTGGACAGCGCCTTGGCCCGCGAACATCCTCACAACTAGCGACTTCCCTTCCAGCACTGCCGACGCACCCTGCCCATTTAGACCACGAAAGCTGTAGAGCGGCACAACCGCTGCAGTAGCGTCCAAATGCACCCCAAAGCTACAACTGTAGCCTCTTTTAGTGAACAATTGCTGCTCTGACGGCACAATCAACCCTGCATTGGCTCCTCTCATCGTGAAGATCGCGCGTGGCAATGTATCCATCTCCACGAGCTCCTTCTGCATCTGCAGCACCCGCCGACGAGCTGGCGGCCGTCCAAGCCGTAGAAAGTCGAACAGAGCCACCACGTCCGTGGCGTTCATGGACTGCAGACACAAATCTCGCAGCATGTCCACGAGAGACTGCACAGTCTCCTCGTCCACCTCATCTTGGCTGCTCAACGAGGATAACGAGGCTAGCAGCGCCTTCAGTACGAGGTTGCCTCGCTTCGCGACGTGTTGAGACCTCGCCGTGTCTGCGGTCGACTCCAGGAAGGCCTGGGCGTCGTAGAAGTGGGCGGAGCAGGCGGCGAACAGTCGACGCAGCACCTGGAGCGTCTCCCGCCGCGCCTCCGCCGTCTCGGACTGGCTCAGCACGTCCAGCAGCAGCAGCACCGGGTCCTTCAGCCGCGCCACTTGGCCCGCGTCCTCTGCGATCGCCTGCAGCGTCTGGCGCTGAGTCTCCTCGGCGTCTCGCAGCAGCGTCCGCAGCTCCTCCATCCTGGCGAATGACGCTTTGGGTGAAATGACGCTTTGACGCTCTCGGACTTTGCAGAGAAAGAAAGCCGTTATTTTCCACCGGAGCTAAACGAGCAGCAACGGTACATGCATCTTCAACTTTGGAAGAAAAGGGCTGCCCATTCAAACCTGTTTATATGAGGCCCCTCTGGTGACCGCCTA
>JAIKVJ010006372.1:0-12058 GCA_024679225.1 Phytophthora pisi
CTCACTTGCGCGATCCTTGACAAAACGAACTCTGTTTATCTGATATCTGTGGTATCTCTCTCTGTCTGGTTATCTTCTGTCGATCTTTACATGCACTCCATTTTGACTTGCCTTCACTATGGTCTTGTCGTCGTAATCGTCCGCGGTCCCTCGTAGCATACTTCCAGCAAGTATAATCGTCACTGGGTACGCAAGCGAAGTTCAATGTTCCACGGAATCCGAACAGATCTTGGCTGGTCGGCTTGGTCGGTCGGAAACATCTTGGACTTTGTATACTGGATCTTCACATCTGGGATGGTATCTTGGTATCTTGGTATCTCCATCCGGGACTCATGATTATCTCCAAACGGGATCACACTCCACTTGGGCTTCACATCCGGGATGTCTTGGACAGCTTCACGGTTTTCTGGGTCATCACTCGATCCGGTCGGACTCCTCTTGCGTTGTACAGTGCGCCAAGAGCAGGCGGCCTCCAGTCAGAGGCACTTCTACGCTCCCTTGGGCTTTGCCTCTCGTTCGGTACTTGGTTCCAGCCGGGGTCCGCTCTTGCGGACATCTCCATCCGGGGTCACCAAACCTTGTACACTGCCAACACGAGTCCGGCCGGGATCCGCTTTTCCCATACGCCACGTGTCGCTGCCTCCCTCTCCCATAGTGAGCCTCTGAGCCAGCCAATCACAGGCGCGGCTCGGGGAATCCTCGAAAATCTCCAATTCCATCGTGTCAAAAAGCACCCTCTGGTGTCTACATAGTTCTATCCTGCGCACAAGAGGGCTCCTACCGCTACCGGGCGTG
Organism: Phytophthora pisi; assembly: GCA_024679225.1. Lineage (NCBI taxonomy): Eukaryota > Oomycota > Peronosporomycetes > Peronosporales > Peronosporaceae > Phytophthora > Phytophthora pisi. The sequence goes on from JAIKVJ010006372.1 coordinate 796, forward strand.
CACTGTCATAGCGCCTAAGCTCGATGAGGCCTCGGGCCGCGTCCACGGCAAGTCGTCGTCTGTGGCCCAATCTGTGCCGTCACGAGTCGAATGTGGACCAATATCTACTCTGCTAAGGGTGCCCTCGTACTTGCAACTATGCAAATGACGCAGTCCCTCACCACCTCACTAAACCCGAGTTTGTGCCCAGCGTGCTCAGAACTATACCTAAAGCACAGCAAAGCACGGCTCGGCGCACAGCATCTTGGCCTTACCAAATAAGAAACGCGCATTGGTTGTAGTTACTGCTGCGCGCCTTGCTGAAGGATGAGGCGCTGCTGCGTCCGCGCATCCGCTTGTGGTTCGCGGCATCATCTTGGCGGCGCTGCGGGCGGCAGACGGCAGCAGCCGGCATTCAGGCAGGGCAGGGAGGCACGCTCGGGGATCGCTCGCGCTTCATGCTGCGCAGTGATCCCGCACCTTTACAGATCTGATTGCAGTCTGAGTAGCTACGTTCGTGTTCGGGCCGAGTGGCCTACGCACACCTTTTGTGTTGATTCTTACATTGGAGTTGCTCCGTTGCCGACCGGAGTCGGCCTGCACCATGCAAGACTGGATATCTTTCGTAGTTTATGTTGCTGTTGCCCTACAAGTCACACGTTTTTCTTCGTTTTTAGGTAAGTCTCGTTGCAGTTCTTTAGTTCCTGTATTCCTAACGACCAGCAAGTACAGCGCGATCAATCGCCGAACGCTGTGCTGGTCACACATATCACCAGCAGAGTATGCACTATAGTTAAATTGTTACATCTTGAGTGGAGGACCGGCAGTCCGACTCAATATTGGGGTGCGTCCATTGGACTACATCACCTGCCTCTCGGCATATCGTCGATCTTTTGATTCACATCTCAAACCGCGCGACACCACACCGACTTAATCGACCCGCAGGCCCTCGTGGTCTGTACTGTCGGTAGCGGCCTTCGACAGCGATGAAGTGTGCTTTGTTGAGGCCTGCTCTGGATTAGAGATACAGAAGTCGGAAATGCACTGTCGCCAGTGCAATTCCGACTTTCGTCGCTAAAACCGTCTGTAACATCGACTTGGCGCTAGGTAACTTAGAGTTCGACATCGTAAGTAAGCGTTTAATCCAGAGTTTGATTATCTAATACAGACTTTTAAACAGAGTTTTGTTATTCAGTTTTGCCAAAACGGATGCAAAGCACAATAATACCAGCTAATTCGTGAGCGAGATCAATGTCCAACACTCAGTAGCGATTAGCGTCTTGACCTTTCCGGATGTTCTTAACGAGCACGTTGAGCGCACGACGGGCGGAGCCGTGGTTTTTGGGCAGGTGAGACTGACGATCAAAGCGACGAGACCACACCGGTTTAACTCCGCCGCGCACAATACGCTGCCATAGTTTGTGATGCTTGTATGAAGACCAACACGGAAGGTGTGACGGTACCTCCAGCGCCTTATTAGGCCGAGGGTCGAGAAGAGTTTCACCGCGCACGAGCCGAACAAAATCCATCTTGGAACGCCGTAAAAACGTGCTGAAAACTTGCTGCTTGCCTCTATCAAGGAGGTATTGCGTCTCGGGTCCACGATCGTATCTAAAGGCTGCTGGAGGAGGCATGGCCAGGTCCACTCGAGACAGTGCATTAGCGAGGGACTGATTAGCAGTTCCAGTATGAAATTGCCACAACGCGCGTTGAGCGCGTGATGTCACGGTGCACCGTCGCGTGAACTGGTCGACGTAATGCTTTGCCGCCGTCGTGTTAACCTGAGTCAGCAGCAATGATTGACCTTGAGCTCCACCTCCAGAGATTGCGGCTGCGCGGCGAGAGCTCTGCTCAAGACATCCGTGAGCCTGCGCTCGACGGGTAGGACCGCCGTTCGATGGACTTTGGCCAAGACGTCCGTGCGGCTGTGCGCGACGGGTAGAACCGCTGCGCAATGGGCATTGGTCAGAACCTCCGAGAGACTGGGCTCGACGGGTAGAGCCCCCACCCGATGGGCTTCGGCCAAAACTCTCAGTAGTCGCCCCGTGTGGGGCAGCTTCTGCAGCATCGCTTGAAGGAATTGCCGGTGTCAGTCATAACTCAGAATACTCCGCCCGCAGACCGCCATAGTTCTTCGTGACCCAAGTGTTCACAGCGGTCGGCAGCCGTTGAGGCTTGAAATGTCCACGCTCACTCGTGAAACAGGCAGCCCCTTTGCTGTGACAGCCAACCCGAGATAGAAAGCGCATACAGTTGCTTGCCATCCTGAGTCGGGAGCGCGTTGAGAACTGAAGCGGGGACCGACTTTCGGTTTTGGGCACGGGAATTGCCGGTGCCGGCGGAAGGGGTTGCTGACAGTTGGGAATGCTGTAGCGCTTGGTCTAATCGGGCCTCAACCTGGGTATTGACTCGGTGCTCGACCAAAATATTGAGTAGGCGCTGATGCGACGCGCTGTTAGGCTGGAACTCGAGTAGAACAGCGTTCACTGCTGTCAGGTCGGATGATGCAAACGCTGCACGCGCTTTTTGAAGACACTTATCAATCCAATACACGACCTCCACTAGAGCCGCGGGGGGGGAGAACACTCACGTCTTCAGACAGCAAGTGGACGCAACTTGTCGCCGCTTCAACGATTTCGCACACAGTCGCCTTGTATACCTTGCGAACAATCTGCGCGAGCATCTCTAGCGCAGCCACCAGGTCAGTGATATCCAGGGGCTCTGCAGCTGCAGGCAACTTGTTCTTGGCAGTGAAATCACCGAAGTCGTACTTGCGTTCTGCTTCACGCCGATCGCGTAGATGCCGACGCGCAAAATGCATGAACGAAAGACCATAAGATCCATACTCCCAGGAGTAAACCCCACGAAGCACGGCAGGATGTGCAATCACTGGCAGGTCCTCCACCTCTGTTTGCATAGTTTCAAGGAATAGAATTGGGCTCAGCATGCAGTACTTACCGTTGACCAGAACCCGGCGAATTGTCTGCTGAAGAACACTGGGGCGAAATGGAGCCTTTGTCACGTCACGGGAATCATGCCAGTTTTCCGACTCAGCGATGCCCCGTGACCTTGAGCGCTTGAATGCAAGGAACTCTTCATACTCGTCTAAGAGAGCAGTGAGTTCCACGTGTAATGCAGGCGGCTCGTAGTCAAATATCGTGCTGCCGAGATGCATGCCGGACGGGACGGAGCGATTTCCGTCCTTGTAAAAACCGAAGTCCAGAATATGCTGGATTGGCAACTGCACGACTCTGCCGGCGGTGAACTCGTACAGAGGCACACGTTGAGTCTCATCTAGTGGCCCAGCCTGAACACTCCCACGAATCGGGGTTGAGTCGCGAGGCGCCATGCCGTTCACCTCCATGAAGGTATCGTATGCGGCCTTGTTGATCTCTCTCATCTCGCCGGGCATGACGTCAGCGACGGGTCGGCCATTACACGGCCTCAGTGCATACGTTGTCATCGCAATGTCTTGCAACACAGAGCTATCGAACAGCACCGCGTCAGTCTTGTCACCGAAGTCGACGTGGAGAAGGCTGCTGAGCACCTCCGTCTTCCACTAGTAGCCGACGACGACTCCATAAGCCCAGGCACGTGCAGAGTGATCCCCAACGCGTGGGACGCACACACAACTTCCAACATATGTTCCAATACCGCTAAGAGCTTCCTGCGCAGATACGATCCGATGCTTGAGCGGCGCCCGGGGCAGAGACGCTGAGAAGGCAGGGAGTGCTTCCCAACGCCCACTCGCAATGCGGCGAACACGAACGTTAAGCGAGCGGCCGGTACGAACCTTCGCCTTGCCGTAGACGAAGCCGGGCGAGTCTAGTAGGCCTTGCTTCACGAAGACGTGGTCCATAGTGAGTCCGAGAAGTGGCCAAATGAGATCTTTCCGAAGGGTCGCGCCGAGGTTGTTGCGATCCGAAGCAAATTTCTAAATGACTGGACCGGTCCTACTCTAGCTGCTACCTGCGATCTGAAAACGACAATTCCCTTCGCTCCACCCTGTGGCCGCTGGCACGAAATCATTCACAGCCGGTGGCTATTGAAAGTGGCAAGATTCTACTCAGCACCGCGGCATTGTTAACAAGCGGCAAGACCTTGATGAGACCCAGCCGATGTCTATTGGTAGCAGCATTTGTTTCACAGAGATATGTGGTATAGCGCCACGCGAGAAAGCGTTTTCACCGGCGCCGGTGACGGATGGCGCCAAGATGGGCACTGATCGGCACGATATATGGAGTTCAACGCGGCGGAGATCGATGGGGCGGACATAAACGGGTAAGCCGACGGGGTAATGGGCCGCAGGACACGGCGCCTGAGTCTCCCTCGTCGCGGAATCAGGCTAGTACGGCTCGTCAACCACTGGACCTGGCTTTGCAAAGCGCGTCGACCCTGACCCGACGAGCAAAACGCGACGAGCCAAACCCGCCGAGCAAGACCTCATCGAGAAACCCCGTCGAGTGGTATCTATGATTATGTTATGCAAATCAGGTTGAAGAACGGCGAGGTAGGACAGAAGTAAGGATAGATGCAGAATGGTGGGCTTAGCAAGCCGTAGTAGGGAGTAGCCAGTAGCAATGACATAGGATAGGGTAAGTACTCAGTCCCAAAATTTCTTTGAATCAGGGGAACCACCAAGCATCGGCAAACAGAACCGCCGGCCCCCCGTCGCCTGCTGGTTCGGGTGCTCACCACCTCAACCCCGTGCTGAAACAAAGGCACGTTAAACGTATATCGTTTAGGTGGGCGCCAGATAACGCGCTGCCTAGGCGAAGGAACGCACTGGCCAGATACCGCCATGCACTAGACCCGCGTCGGCCCGATAACGCCACCCACAAGCCCCAGGAAACACCGGTCTGATAACGCTGCACGCCCGACGGGATCTCCGAGGAAACGCCGGCCCGATAACGCCGCGTGCCCAACGACTCGACGCCCTACAACAAGGAACAAGCGTCAACCCCCCCCCCCACTCTGAAGCCTGCGAAGACTTGGGCCTGAGCTACGAAAATACGCTACTCCAGCAACCGGGAAATTGCTCGGCGCATCCACGATCCAGATACGCCGAGTTTGTGCAAGGACAAACTCGCGGAACTCTCTAAGTTTTCTGTGAGGACTCCAGAGATATCTGGCTACGAAGGGAACATTTGCTTAGGTTCTATATCGTTGTCTCGAAAAACCACAGTGCGGTGTTACATCAGGTTCTTACTGTATGAATGTGATTGTTCACTCGAGGTATTGTACCTTTCAGGCCGTCTTCGACTTGAAATGACGAAAACAACCGGATGTTTAACCCCACTGAGCCCGATCGGTAGGACAAATGGAAGGACCAAAGGTTGAGCGTCCAGCTTGGTAAGGATTTTTGTCCACCAGCCTTTTCTGGTAGACACTTGCAATTTATAGTGTTTTATTAGCGTACTAGCAGAATATCTCGGAAAATACATGCAAATCGACGCTAGGAGAGCAAGGTCAAATGCACGATCAATTTTCATGACGACGGCGACGTTTTGTCCTATCGCTAGGACAAACTTTTCTTACTACCAGCACTACGTTTCGCGCCTTAAAAGACGCTCCGATCGACGGCGCAGCTGCGGGGTCAGCCTTGTCACTCTTCGTTCATTTGGTTCAATGGAGTCGCTGGACCTCTTGCGAGATGGAGGCGGTGCACGAATGTGCAGGGGTTTTGCCTCTAACGGTATGCAGGGGCGTGGGAGTTTCGAGGCAGCATGGAATATCTCGGAGCAAGTCAGACCGTCCCAGCGCTTTACATCACACAGCGCAACCTTGCAAACATGTCACTCGTATCTCGTCTTGTTTCCGTGTCGAGTGTGGGAGCCGTTGGTGGGCATATTCTCTTTATCGTGGTTCTTTCGGCAGCACACCACGCAGGACAGCTGCTTGAAGTTTGGAAGCAGCTCCTGTGGACACGATGCAGAGCGTATTAGCTTCATAAAAGTTTGACGAGCACAAGTCAGCCAAAACTTACGGTGCGGTGTTCCTTCCGATTGGTTAGGCGCATGCGCTTCCACTCGGTGTCCATTTCAAAATGGTCGCGCTTCTTGTAAGCGAACGACCGGGCCGTCGAAGCTAGTGCTTTAGCAGCTTCGGCCGCCACTTCAGCACTGTCGCTATCATTGTCGCTGCGGTTTTCATTTTGTTGGTCGTTGATGATTCCTGCATCTCCGATGATATCCGGCAAGGCGGTCGCAGCATCGCGGCAAAATGAAAGAAGCGTAGCATTGTTGCACTTCTGCTGCTGGTATGTTTCGTATGATGTGCATTTTTCGCTGTCCATAAAAAACGAGTAGCTCTGACAACATTGACATTGCAATAAGTTTAAGCAGCTTATCCCGACTTTCAACAACAAAATCAATAAATATAAAACTTACCCGAAGAAGTTGTGTTGTTTGGTAAGCGTTGTAAATCAATGTCATGAACATCCGCAGCCAAATAGCACCCAATGGTGCAAGATGTAAGTAACGAGCTCCCACGTTCTTCAGGTATCGCGAATAGACGTCGATACCTCCCTTCACTCTGTTCCACTTTGCGATGACTGTGGGTATGATGTGGCGAGCTGGAGGTAGGGACCGACCACGTCTTTCGACCATGCCATTCAGTGCTTTCCACAGATTCAGATGCTGATGGAGAGTTGACATATCTCCACAATGACCCAGCTCTTCGGTTGAAAACTTAGGCACCGATATATCGGGGGAATAAATCCAATCCAGACACTGATCCTTGACACTTGCGAGACCAAGCAAGTACGCATCAACTACGTCTTCACCAGCGACCACGTGAACAACTCGGATGATAGTTTTTTTTGATGCGTACACTAGAAAGCCGTGTGTCAGCGACGAAGCAATAAGGTTGTGCAGCACTTGTGCACGGTGAGCTTGATCCGGGATCAATTCGCGAAATCGTTCACCATCCAATCCGTTGTTGATAATAATCGTTGCAAAATTGCCGTGCTTAGTCGCGATCGCCACTTCTTTCTCGACGGTCTGCGCTTTGGTTCGGGTCTTATACTCAATGACGGCGAAAACAAGGCTGCTGCAGTTCGAAACAACAGCAATCTCATCAGGTGAAAAAGCAAGGTATGGCTGATCAGGTCTGTACACATCAAAACAGGCGGAGCCTAGTAAGTTCACGCTAATAAAAATCTAAAGTGTTCGTTCTCAACTACGTACTTTGATAGCAGTCCGTATGACTTCATTTTCTCAACTCGAAACTCCGAATGCTTGGCAAAAAATGCTGGTACACGCGAAGAAATATTGCCTTCGTTCTTGCTTCCAATTTTCATATCTGTGTTTGAGCACGGGGCTAAAATCCATGCCTGCACGAGTGCACCAGCCAGACTGCGTTTTGGTTTCGTTGCACTGGATCGTTTGGCGGAGTGGCCGCCTTCCAGTAGTCGCGCTTTCATTGCTGCTAAGGTACCATAACTAGGAATACCACGATCTTGGCACATTTGCTTCAACTCTTTGCCAGCTTTGTTGTTGCGATTATCAGCATTCAATTGGTGAGATGTTGTTTCGCCAACGGGCTGGGCTTGCTCAGCAGCGACTCGAATGTCCAATACTTGAAGTACCAGCTGAATGGTATTAAGAGCAGCCAAATTGTGGTACGCGTTTAATGTGTCGTCCCCTTCTCCATCCAGTGGTTGGGGAAGAGCTGCAATCGCCCGAAGCAGCGTTATCACGACCAGACCCGTGATGCGAAATTGGCGCATCAGAAACCAACCCGGCGTACGTTGACACTCTGTCAAACGTGTGACGCGCTCCTCAAAAGCCTCAAAGCCATCCTCGTTCACTTGCACGCACGCGCGTACTACCGGAACGTATGTCCATTTGCCTGGCCCTGCATTCTTGTCGGACGTAGTACAAAGAACAACTCGCCCCAATCCATTCTTAAAAGCTAGCGCGTGCATGGTCCCGGTCGCACCACCAGTACCAGACCGCGCGGGATATTTAGCAGCAGCCCAGTTCGTCGACGTTGCACCAGCCTCGCTTATTTGATTCTGCTCCGGTCGCGCAGCGCTTTCGTAGGCAAACGGAAAGTTTTGCCCGCGTTTGTGGGTTCCGATAATATTCCCACCACACTCGATAATGTGCTGATTCACCTCTTTAGATTGGTAGCCCCGGTCCAGCGCAAAGAGAACACCCAGTAGCTTGATTTGGCTGTCAGTCGAGGCCCCACAGAGCGATCGCATCAAAAGCTTTAACACTACGCTACGTAGAGTCCAGGATAGCGAGTATGCAGCTGCGGATGGACGTCCATCTTCATCTTCACTATCTACTCTGCGCCGCTGTCACTCGCTAGTTACCTTCATCGCCGTGCGCCCAAACAGCTAATCGCCGACGCAATAGAAGGCGACTCGAGCAGCCGGGGACATCGAGCTACATGAATACAACCTCATGAGTTAGTTCCTGCTGTATGAAGCGTGTATGACGAAACTGACCGTGTCTTCGTGGAGCACGTTGATGATTCGGGCGATTCTTTTAATGCGGATATGACTAAAGAACAGGAAAATATCCGTGGAGACTCTGAGAATTGGCACGTAAATTGCGAACAGGATGAATCTGTTGTGTTTGAACGACGAATGGGGCTTTGTGATGACTTGACACCGGTTATTGCAAGGGAGCATCCCGCCACGGCGAAGACTAACGAGTGTCAGTTTGAAATTAAAAGATCGGATAAATTCGCTAACGACGTGACCGGAGATTTGTTCGCTCGAATGTCCCCGCACTTGTTTCCATTTGGGCGTGGCCATCCTGGGGAAAATCGACAGATTAGTGTGTCAGTACAAGAATGCGTGAAGTATTACACAATGCTGAGTGGGCGTCAGTTTGCGGAAGATGAGCTGTTCTCTTTAGTCGCGTTCGATAGGATTTCGCTACGAAATATGTACATTCAGAACCATTTTCGTTGCCAGCGCTTTCCTCACCTTCTCGATGGATACGATAGTATTAATGCAGATCAACTCGGCCGAGCTCTACTCGAAAACGACCGACGTCGGCAAGGATATTTGCCGTGGAAGTCCGCAGCCGATTCGGTCACCCACCGATTTTTAAAGTCCGTGGAGATTGGGACAAGTTCGGTTTGGGGCAGTAATGCCGAGCGATCGAAGTGCCGTCATCAAGCTTTCGCGTATCAGACTCGGTTTGGCCAGCCAGCACTGACAACTCACTCGTTCTTGCTCACTATGCTGGTATTTCATCCGTGGATTCGTTGTTTGACGTGCTGGAGGCTCGGATGCCCACTCAAGCGAAATTGCGAGAAGCAAGTCTAGGCAACGACTGCGCCTCGGCCCGCCTGTTTATTCGACAAATCGATGCGTTTATTAAGTATGCGCTTGGAATGGACCCGGCATCGAGAAAACGGCTGCCCTTCCGAGGATTATTTGGTGATGTCAAAGCATATTTTGGAATGGTGGAAACTCAAGGGAGAGGCACGCTACATATACATTTTTTTAAATTTGGTTGAATCAGTGCCCGCAAACCAGCTGCCATGTGTGCTGAACAGCACAGACGGAAGTATATTTCGTGAACGAGTGGCATCTTATGCGCGAAGTATTGCCCGCAATGACCTCCCTATATCTGTTGACGTCTGTGGCTGGATACCCGATTGCGCCCGGGAAGACCCTCAAGTTGGGATCCGTGCTACGTGCATGAGAGCTTCCGTTATGGAACCACCGCTCATTCGATGTAGCGCTTGCAACGCGGAGTTTAGTTCCCAACACATAATACGCAATGGTTTGTTAAAGTTTCGCCCAGAATACTGGCCAGCGCGGCGGCTCATGCTTTCCGACAATGAGATCAAGCAGCAAGCCCTGACAGAAGCGTCATGTCGCGACACAGGCTACAAGCATTGTATACGAGCGTGAAATTAACAAAGCAAATTTAACTGGTAACGCGATATGCTGTGGTGAACCGCTTGCGAAAGAGCTTCTTGAACAGGCGAACACCGCAAGAATGACCATATGCAAGAGTGACAATGACCCGTTTCGGAATGACAACTTGACGCGAATGATAGAAGCTACTCCGCCATCACCGTCAGATGCGATAATGGACCGATCAGCACAAGACTACATGTTTTCAACTCTAGTTGTTCTGCTGAACCAGCACCTGTGGTGCCACACCAAAAGCTGTTTCAAGCAATCGACCACTACCGCCAACAGTAATTTTTGCCGCTACCGAATTTCCTCGAGAAAGAGTCGCGAGTACATCATTTGGACTATCTGGTGTGGAAGTTAGCCGGAGTCTAGGGCACGAATTCATGAACGGGTTCAACTATGAACTCATGGCTACATTTAAATGCAATCACGATATCCAGTTCTTGCTTGGAGGTAGTGATGTAGCCGATCGAATTCATTATTGCTGTAAATACGTGACCAAACAGCAGAAACGAGTCGACTCCCAAGTTGATGTAGCTGTAGCAGCACTTAAGCGACGTGAAGAGCGCGAGCGAGTTGACGCTACTACTTTGGAAACACATGACGACCCATTCACGGTTGGTCGCAAACGCGTCGCTGGTATGGCTGACTGCATGGCCAATCGCCAAGAAGTAGCTGGTCCATTAGCTGCTCTATACCATGACAGACGCCCGTGCTGTTATTCAAGCGCAGGGTGTACGTCGCTACCTCTAGGGGATGCAATACGGCAGCTAACAAGATCCGATGAATACTCATGCAGACTGGCTAACGTCAGTGAAGACGTGGAGGCGCCCAGCTTTCGTGCTGCTTCCGTGTTGGACGACTACTTATTCCGCCCGAATGCCTTGGCAAATACCAACCTGTACAAATTTACGATGTGGTATTTTCGAAAAAGCACGAGAATGCTGTCAGGTCAAAATTTTCTTTCATTGTTGGACACCCGCTCCGTAGTACACATTATCTTGGTAAACGATATGAAGCAGCAGTGCCTGTCATCCAGGGTTTCCGTATGCCGTACATGAGCAGCAATTCTGCATCGCCAACGAAAGGGAAATATGCGGTTCTTTCACTAGTACTTTTCAAACCTTTTCGAGCAGTTCAAGATATTATCGGCGAAGCTGACGAATCCGACGAAGAATCATGGGCACATGCGTTTACTTCGTGGAAGGATACTTGTACTCCATTTGTGAAAACCATCATGGATAACATGAACGATTATTACAGTGAATTACAGAAGGCCGAAGCTCAGAGTAAAGCAGCCCGGGAAGCAGAGGCGAACCCTTGGCACGGTGACGATAGTAGCAGTGATGACAACGATTGTAACGGGGTTACACGCACAAGTGGCTACAGTCA
>JAIKVJ010006373.1:0-11959 GCA_024679225.1 Phytophthora pisi
TTCTGTTTTATTTTCGCTATCTCAGCCCCCGCGAAGCCCTAAGCTTTCGACGAATTATCCGGATAATCTGTGTGCGATTGTCCAGTAAAAGGTGGGCATTCTGCTCCAAACGCGGCTTTATTGACTTAGCTTCCATAAAACGATCGCCTAATCTGCACATCCACTCACATATGCATCGCAGGACGCGATCGATTTGTAAATGGATTGAGCTAAATCAGGGTGCAAATCAATTGATTTATGAGCAAAATAGGCAAATGAAGCGGTTTCCACAATAAAATCGCGGTCTTATAAAATCGGTTTTACCAATGAGTACCATATCTTGTTGAGCACCAGAGCGAGCATCAGCGCGCTCGTTTGCAGCGGGCACTGGCTTCTGTTGCCGCTTGACCTCTCCACGCCATCGCTCGAGTGCTTCGCAGTTTGGCTACTGGCCCACCGCTACCGAAAAGCATGTTAATCCGTGTCCTACGAGTGGCGTAGGATGCAGCTACATATTTTAATAGCACTTAAAAGTGCTGCTTGAGGAACGCAAGCAGGCAGGGCTCAAGTCGTGCTTTGTCAACCCACGACTATCAAGGTTGGACTTCGGCCACTGTACACCGTACAGTTGCTCTGTCAACTGCATGTATCAGAACCGAGCTTCGGGATTTAACTACGCAGCCCACAACCACGCATCCGTAGGTACCGACGAGCAGCACGAACTTCGACAGCCCTCGTAGCAGCAAACAGAAACTTGTGGTGCATGATACTGTACCATAATTGGTGCTTCCCCAAGTACATGCACGTAGATGTTGGTTGTCCACTTTGCCGCGCTCGCCGCGAGCCTCGCGGTCTCTCCACCCATGCATACTGTAAATTGTTAGCACTACATACGTACCGCGCTGCTTGGTCGCGCTTGCTCGCTCGTCGTGGGTCTGCGCCTGCGGCACCGCGATCCCGGCGTTCGGGAAAGACAGTCGCTGCTTAGGATCGGCGTAAATCAAGTGGCGCGCCTCGGTCTCGTGCGTGGACGCGGGCGATGCGGCTTCTCTCGCCGAAGCAGACAAAAGATACCGCGCCGAGCAATGCCCGAGTGCGATCTCGGACGCGAAAGAGATTGAAGAATCCAGCGGACCGGCCCCGACGCGACGCTGTTGCGGCGGTGGACGCCGGTACATGCAGACTGCACGGGTCACCCGTGTTGCAGCAGCACCAGCAACATGCTTGGGCCCCGCAAACGTGCTGGAAGTCCAGGATCTCCTTTCGTTGTCGGCAAAACAAATTGTTGATAACGGCGTCCGGGGGACCGTCTCTGCTTCAGATAGGTCAAGCGCATCTCCTCTGAGTCGCTTGCATTGTCGACGACTTGCCCCACATGACGAAACCCGGCGCGCAACGCCGAAGTACACTGCCGACCGAAGTGCGTGGCCTCAATCAGTTGCCGAGGAAAGCAGGATGCTGCGATCGGCCTCGACCGTCGAGGCGGCTCACTCATACGGCCGAGCAGGAGGGAGCTGCTGGCGTGCGACAGGGACTGGACACCGTGTCAAACTGTCCTCTGGACATGCTGCTGCGAGTGGCTCCACCGCAGTTCTCGCGGCCCTCAACAGAGATGTTCGCAATCACACAGAGACCCAACTCCAGCGTGAGAGCGCTGCACACGGTCCCAAATGCGGCGCTCTCGCGGACACGTCAGCTGCACAGGGCTCGGCGTTCGTTTACAAGCTCTGTTTGCAACGCGTCGCCCGATTTGCCGCCCTATCCCGCTTCAGGCTCGCTTCTGAAGTTGACTCACGTGTTGCTGCCGCTGCATGTATTCCCAGCAGTAGCAAGCTTGCTGGACTCCTGCTCTCCGCACCGAGCCCCGGCCATCTTGAGGAGTACAATGTATTAATAATGCAGCAGCGGAAAGCGACACGCGCGAGCGTCCCGTTTAACAAATGCCGCGCTCCAAGCACCAAGCGAGCTCGAACCAAGCGGAGACGGCTGCTGCTGCTGCTGATGGCGACACGCCTCGTTCTGCCCTAGCCAGCTGGGCGGCCCGCACGGGTGCAGCTCGGGAGAGGCGACCGACAAATTTGCTCCCCGAAATGGCCTGACCGAGGGGCTGTCGGCGCTGATGCCAGCAGGTCACAAGCAGGATGGCTAACGGGCAGGCCGACAGCAGGGCTGTGCGATGTTCGCCACCGCCGAGCTCCTCCGAACCTGTCTGCTTTCTCGGAGAACCTTTGCCCGCCCGCCGTATTCGAAAAGTAGTTCGGCCAAAAAAGGGCCATCGCAAAACCAGCCACTGTAGCCGATTTGCGCTGTAACACAACTTTTAAAGACATACAAATCACAAATGAAGTTAAGCAAAGAAAATCGCTCTTATACTGGTAAAATGTATTTTTCGAGTTGCGTCCGCAAACTGCGTTTTCAGCCATCGCCTCGTACCCCCCATCTGCCCCTTTTATACACCGCAAGCTTTCCGCATAAACCATCGGGGATTGGACGAAATGCGATTCTTTTGCACCAATGGTAGAGCGCGCCGTTCTTTTTTCGCAGTCACGCTTTTCAGCCAACGCCGCACTCTCGCATTAGCGACGTGTGACGCCGCCGCCTCTTGCTCCGCCTTCCGCGTGCGGGCGGATACGAACGACCACCGCGCCCCGCAGCAGCTCGTACAGACCGCCGCCGCCGCCGCCTCGACGCGCGCCTCCCGTCCAACCGCCCGCCTCCGGATGATGCGAGACGTGAGCGCGCGCTTCAAGTACAGCGAGCGCGAGTTCCGGGCGCAGCGCAAGGCCGCCTCCCTCAGCAGCAGCAGCAGCGACGACTCGGAGAACAAGCCGCCGCCCGCCGCCGCCAACACCGCGCCGGACGAAGACGAAGACGCAGCCGCGCAGCCCGACGCCTGTCCGTCGCGCGAGCTCATCCACAGCCACATCCGAAGATACTACCGCGACGTGGACGCCGCCGCCAAGGCCGCCACCGACTGGGAGGCCGTGAGCGCGCGCATCCGCAAAGACCTGGCGCCGTACAGCGTGCTCAAGCTCGGCGGCTTCTCTCTGGGCGATGCCTGCACTAGGCTGCTGAGCGACGTGCTGGCCCACGGCGCGTCCAAGCTGCGCACGTTGGACCTCGGCTTTAACCGCCTCACCGACAAGGGCGCGACGCAGCTCGCGGAGGCGCTAGAAACCAACTCGTCGCTGGAGAGTCTGTACCTCTCAGGCAACGAAATCGGACCCGCAGGTGCGCGCGCGCTGGCGCAGGCGCTGACCAAGAACACGCATCTGCGCAGTCTGCACCTCAGCGGCAACAACATTGGAGAAGAAGGCGCCCGCTTTCTGGCAGATGGGATCGCAGGCAACACAGCGCTCAGAGCGCTGTATCTGGGAACGAATGGCATCGGCGCCGCGGGAATGCAGAGTCTCGCCACGGCCCTGACACATAACAAGTCGCTGGAGGAGCTGACGCTGGGACAGAACAAAGGCGGGAGCGCGGGAGTGCGTCATTTGGCCTCGGCTTTTGCGACAGGCCACGTAGCGCTGTCGACGTTGGAGCTCGGAAAGAACGGTGTGGATCAGGAGGGAGCCATCGCCTTGGCTCGATCTTTGTGCGGAGTAAATCGGCTGCAGAACTTGTACCTGGATCACAACCCGCTGGGAGACGTGGGCGCTAGCGCATTCGGAGCGTTGCTGGCCCAGAACGCCGAGCTGCGCGTGCTGGATCTGAGCTACACTCACATGTCCTTGTTGGGGCTGCGCGAGCTGAGCGTGGTGGGGTTGGCTCGTAGCCGTGCGCTGCTGTGTCTGCTTGTGGATGGCCACGATTGGGCGAGCACTCAATACATGAAAAAGAACCAGCACCCGAGCCTCAACGGTGCTTCGCTAGCTACCAAGGGCGCTAACAACTACGCTGCATCCTGCATCGTGGGTGCCATTAACGCCAATGCGCACTCCGTGCTATTCAAGCTTACAGGCGTAGATTTGAGTCTAGTGGTTGCGGTGCCTGCGCCGTCTAGCTCTGGTGACGGCAGGAGAGAATCAGATACACTCACACGAAACGAGCTGGTGCTGAAGGGACTGCACGATGCACGTGCCGCCAGTCTAGTATCCGCCTCCGCGTCAGGCATTCCTCCCAGCCATAAGCGGAAACCAACAGAGGACGCAGGAAATGCAGGAGCAGACAGGTCAGCAGCAGGGGCAGACTCAGGTGCAGATAGCGATGCTGGCGAGAGCTCGTCGCCGGTGGTACAACATCCCAAGTTCCAGAAGCTCGAGGGCAACCTGAAGGCAGGCTCGTCGTCGGGTAGTATTAGCAGTGCCAACGGAGGTGGGAGTGGCGGCTCGCGCTCAGGGAGTGCGAACGCATTGCTTGGGCTGCTCCCGCCTCCTCACAATGGCCCGGGCAACGGTGCATCCAGCTCAGCAGGTGGCAGCGGGGGCAGCTCTCCATCCAAAACGAGTAGCAACCGTCCGCCGCGCGTGATTCGGATCCCGTCGCGTGGGTCAATGGGTCGCTTCCCGCGCTCTGGTGGGTCTTGCGAAAAGCGACTTTCGCTTAAGAGTCCACGCTACGAGAGTACGATGGAGGTTCATGTTCGCAAGGTCATTTCCGACATTGCCAAGCTGCCGTTCAACGCCGACGAGTACGACACGCTGCAGGCGTACTATCTGGGCGGGCGATGCTCGACCGGATCCAATGGCTGCGGTGACTGGGGAGTCGACGACGTGACGGGCGAGCCGACACCCTGTCCAGCCTGTCGATCTAGCCGTTTGGCGCAGTATCGCCGCACGATGGTAAGTTTGTGGTGGATCGCCGTCGTGTTCTGCGCGCATGACTAACCAATTGTGATCTGTTGCATTTCCATTGCAGGCGCTCAAGACGCGATTGGAAGCCGCCAAGCAGGCGACGGACGCAAGGCTGTTGGTGCTGCTGCGGCAGCTTCACTACCTCGTGGGCGCGTTCCAGAACGTGGAAAACGCCGTGCAGACCATCGACCACATCCTCGTGTCGGCCCACGAGGCGACGGACGAGCCGCAGCAGTTTTCCAACGTGCCTCCACCGCCCTCGCAGAAGGCGGCCAGCCAACACACCCAGTAGACAGCGAGCGAGGCAGGTCGCCTGCCCACACCGAGACGGGCAACTCGGTCACACAACACATAGGCAGCCAGGCAGCGATGCCCGAAGGCATAGGAGAGTATTTATCAGTCGACACCACGCCCACCCACCAGCCCCGCGCCCTTATAAAGTTTATTCGGTAGCTAGCAACTAATGCAACGATCCCGATTCCGCGCAGACGTGTAAGTATCGGCTCACTACAATACCTACGTTCATGGCATTGTCGATGTGGACGAACAAGTTCGTTCAACGACAGTCTCTCTTGCAATTGGCCCTGTTGTTTCATCGCGAACACGAGGAGCCTTTTTCTACCAATCAAAGATCTATATTTGCGCTTTCTCGCCAATCCGCATCCGTTACGACCAGCATGCGCCCCATGTTCCCGTCCACGTTGGTCGTGAACGGAGCCTTCGCATCATTCCCAACACATTCGCAATAGCGCCGTAGAAGACCGACCGCAGACAGACATGAGCGTGCTGGACAAGACCCCGCGCGTGGCCGAGGAGACCGCCAGGTACCCGCGCGCCGAGAGCCTGGGCGCGCGCGAGCTGCGCTACGGCACGGCGGGCTTCCGCGAGGACGCGAGCCTGCTGGTGTCCACGTGCCACCGCATGGGCATGCTGGCGGTGCTGCGCTCCAAGAGCGTGGGCAAGATCGTGGGCGTGATGATCACGGCCTCGCACAACGCGGCCAGCGACAACGGGCTCAAGATCATCGACCCCAAGGGCGACATGCTGAGCCAGCGCTGGGAGAAGTACGCCATGCAGCTGGCCAACGCGGCGCAGGACAAGGTCGTGGAGGTGCTGGACGCGGTCGTGGCGGCCGAGAAGATCGACCTCGACCAGACAGGCAACATCTTCATTGCCAAGGACACGCGCCCCTCCAGCGAACACCTGGCGGAGCTGGCGCGCGAGGGAGCGCTCGTGATCGGCGGCAACGTGCTGGACTTCGGGCTGCAGACGACCCCGCAGCTGCACCACCTCGTGCGCATGGTACGTGACTCTCTAATGGGGAGGGATGAAGGGGGGAATGGAGAGATCGACAACTAATGGGTGGGGTTGCTGTTATATGTAGTGGAACTATGAGCAGTACAACAAGGGCGACTGGGCCTCCGAGGTGGGCTACTACAACATGCTGAGCGACGCCTTCAAGCAGCTCACGGCCACGCACGACTCCAAGGTGAGATTTCGTTATCTTTCCCCTATCAAGAGCTATTGGCAATGGATCTGACGTGGTCCTGTTTGTATCTTGCCTCAGCGCCTTGAGACCCGATCGCCGCTGTACGTGGACTGCGCCCACGGTGTCGGTGCTCTGCAGGTGGCGAAGCTGGCCAAGGATCTGGGCGACTCGCTCCGTCTGGAGATTGTCAACACCCCGAGCGATGGCGAGCTGAACCTCCAGTGCGGCGCCGAGCACGTGGAGAAGTCGCGCCAGCCGCCCACTAACATGACCCGTGAGAACGACCGCGGCCGCCGCTACTGCAGCATGGACGGCGACGGCGACCGCGTGGTGTTCCACTACTTCGATGACGAGAGCACGTGGCACCTGCTGGACGGCAACAAGATTGCTTGCCTGTTCGCCGAGTTCCTGGCTGATAAGCTGCGCGCGCTGGAGCTGGATCAGGAGGGCGTGACGTTCGGCTGCGTGATGACCGCGTACGCCAACGGCGCAGCCTCTCAGTACCTGCAGTCCCAGGGCATCCGCGTCGCGCAGGCGAAGACTGGCGTCAAGTACTGCCACGAGAAGGCGACGCAGTTCGATATGGCCGTGTACTTCGAGGCCAACGGCCACGGCACGGTGGTCTTCAAGGACGCGCTGATGGACAAGCTGCACAAGTGGGAGAACACGCTGCACGACGAGCGCAAGAAGCTGGTGCTGTCGCAGCTGCTGGCCGCTTCGCAGCTCGTGAACCAGGCCACGGGCGACGCCATGTGCGACCTGCTCTTCGTGGAGGCGCTGCTGATCCAGAAGAACTGGAGCATCAGCGACTGGGACGCCCTTTACAACGACCTGCCGAGCCGCCAGACCAAGGTGAAGGTCGCGGACCGCAGCGTGATCAAGTCAGACGAGGAGGACGACACCATCGTGCTGGCCCCGGAGAGCCTGCGCTCTGCGCTCGACGCCGCTCTGCAGGAGTACGCCAACAAGCGCGGCCGCGCCTTCGTGCGCGCGTCGGGTACTGAGGACGCCGTGCGCGTGTACGCCGAGGCGGACACCCAGCAGGACGCCGACGCTCTCGCTCTGCAGTTCGCCAGGCTCGTGCACCAGCACTGCGGCGGCGTGGGCGTCGAGCCCGCGTCCTTCGTGGCATAATAGGCTGCAATTCGTCGGCCGCGCTTGGCGTTGAGTAAATGATGGTCGCAGTAGGCAGGAATCGTAAGACAGAGATCAGTTCCGACTGGCAATTGAAGTCTGGTTTGCATCTTTGTCAGGCGCGCGTACGTCTCTGCTAGCTCCTCCGCTGGATTTGCCGCGTGGTGGACAGAGCCTTCGCGTTGCAGTTTGTCCCGCAGCTCGACGCATTTCTCAATCGACTTCCGAACAGCGAATACTGGATGCCGCTTTGTTCTCTCTGCGGAGCGAGCGGAAGCGGACGCTTCTGCTCCGAGTGTGGGGCGCTTTTCGCCCAGCAGGAGCCCAACCAGCACCAGCCCACCGCTAACCACCAACAGCAGCAGCAGCAGCGGACGCCGCCGCGCTTCCAGGAGCAAATGTCGTTCGAGGAGCGCGACCAGAAGGCGCTGCTGTACCAGAATTCCCACAACAACAGCATGCCGCCGGCCATCCCCGTCGTGTACGTGGACGGAGACGGAGCTGTGCCGAGTGGAGCCAACGCCCGCAACTCGTCCGCGTGGTCGGCCTCGTCCAACGGTGGGCAGGAGGCGGCGGGAAGTGGGCGACGCGTGCTGTCGAGCTCCAGCAGCTCCGGCATTCTCAAGGGGCGGTACTTGGACCACCCCAACTGCGACGTCTGCGCGCTGGCCTTCGACGTCACCAAGCGCCGGCACCAGTGGTGAGCTAGCTCCGTTGTGTTGGAGAAGGTATGCTTATCGGACCCCTTCTAACTAACGGTCTCTCTGCTTGCAGCCGCGCTTGCGGTCGCTACGTGTGCGGCAACTGCTCGCCGCTGATGCTCTTGATCCCGGAAGGCAGCCAGATCGAAGGCGCCAGGGGCTACGACCCGTCGATTCCGCAGCGGGTGTGCTTGCACTGCTCGCCCGAGCTGCGTCCGCTGCAAGAGGATCTGGTGGCGCGGTTCGCCAAGGCCAACGCCGAGACGGCCCCGCACGAGGCCAAGTCGCGACTCCACGTGCCGTTCTCGCCCTCGCTCGAGAAGGAATGCACCAACGCCGCTGACATCGTGGGCAACTTCTTCCGGAACGACTCGGGCGCGTCGGGGGACAGGTCGATTCCGATCTCCATGCTCGAGAACGCCCATGGGCTTGCCATCATGACGATCGTCAAGGCTGGCTTCCTCGTCGTGGGCAAGGTTGGCACTGGCATCATTATCTCGCGGCTGCCGGACGGGTCCTGGTCTGCGCCCTCGGCCATCGGCACCGTGGGGCTGGGCGGCGGCTTCGAGATCGGCGGCGAGATCGTCGAGGTCATGATCATCCTGGGCTCCCCGGCCGCCGTGCAGGTGTTCCACTCGCCCCAAGTCAACTTGGGCGCAGGCCTCGACATCGCAGTGGGTCCTTACGGGCGCTCGGCAGCGGCCGCGGCGGCAATCAGCACCTCCGGGCTCAACGGCAACTACAGCTACTCGATCAGCAAGGGCCTGTACGCAGGCATCTCGCTGCAGGGCTCCGTGATCGCCACGCGCAACGACCTGAACCGCAAGTTCTACGGCCAGGACCTGGAGGCGAGCGCGCTGCTCGGCGGAGCTGTGGGCCAGCCCATGGCTGCGAGGCCCCTGTACGAGGCGCTGGACCGAGCCATGCGCGGCATCCAGGAGCACAAGGAGGTGCTGGCCGAGAGGTCTCGCATGATGGGGGCGTGCCGCGCCTGCAATTGCCAGGTCTTCGCGGCCCATATCCACCAGGTCTGGAACAAGAAGTGCAAGACTTGCAACCACGTCCATTAGGCACAGCAAGCACTAGGTAGTTAGGCACTAAGTAGCGAGTGGTAAGCAATGCATTAAGCCCCAGCCCATCGGCTCAATCTGACCCACATCACTTCACACTCCACGATTACGACCGACCGCATTTTCGGACCAGCCCGCTCTGCTGCGAAGCATGCAGGAGGGCCACTATCACGACGACGCTGCCGACGCCGACGCCGGCGGCATCGCCGGCCAGTTGTCGGTGCTCGACCGCTTCCTGCCGCTGTGGATTCTGCTGTCGGCAGGCGCGGGCATCGGCCTGGGGCAGCTCTCGGCCGTGCACTCCTTCATCGAGTCCACGACGGTGGGGAGCATGAACCTGCTGGTGGGCGCGGGGCTGCTGGCCATGATGTACCCGCCGCTGGCGAACGTCCGCTGGGAGCTGGTCGGCGCCGTGTTCCGCGACTGGCTGCTGCTGCTGCTCACGACGGCGCAAAACTGGGTCGCGGGCCCGTTCCTCATGTTCCGCCTTCTTCCACGACGACGCAGGCTTCATGGCCGGCTTTAGCCTCGTGGGCTGCTCTCGCTGCATCGGCATGGTCATGATCTGGATCGCTCTCGCTCGAGGGGACCTCGAGTACGGGGCCGCTCTCATCGCTGTCAACTCCGTCTGGACCATGGCGCTCTACTCCTTCTACGCGAGCTTCTTCCTCGGCACGATGCCGAACGCGATGGGGATCGAGGACGACTCACAAGAGCAAGAGCAGGAAGCCCTTCACATCTCGGTGAGCGAGGTGGCCAGCAACGTGGGCATCTACATGGGCATCCCTTTCGTGCTCGGGGTCTCCGGGTGGGTCTTTCTGCGCCGCTGGAAGGGCAACGCCTGGTACTTCGACGAGTTTACGCCCCGCCTGGACGTCGTGGCGGTGGTGGCGTTGCTGTTCACGATCGTGGTGCTGTTCGCGTCGCAGAGCCAACGCATCACGAGCACCTTCGGCTCCGTGCACTTTTCGATGGTGCCCTTCATGATCTACTTCGTTGCCATGTTCACAGGCTCCTTCTTCATGAGCCAGGCATGCGGTGCCACCCACGCGCAGAGCGTGACGCTGGCGTTTACAGCAACGAGCAACAACTACGAGCTGTCGTTAGGCGTCGCAGTGGCCACCTTCGGCCTGGACTCCGACCCCGCAATGATGAGCGTCGTCGCAGCGCTCATCGAGATCCCGACCATGCTCGCGCTTGTGTATCTCTCGCTCTGGTTGGAAAGGAAACCAAAGAACGAGGCAGAAGACCAGCGTGGCAAGTCAACAAGCCAAAGATCTGCGATAGCGTCCAAAGAGCTGGTCATGGAGTCCCCGATTGCCGTCTAGATTGAACAGCACCAGCACGGAACACAGTAACACGCCATAGACAAGAATCATTTGCGTTTAAGCCACCTCAATTGGTCCTCGCTAGGCCAGCCACCTGTACTTCATCAGGAATGTCAAGTACAACGCCATGTACGAGACGACCACGAGCAGCAGCGACCAGCGAATGACATCCTCCCGTGCAAGGCGCGAGCGCAGCGTCGGTGCCACGTCCGAGATACTCATGACTCCGAGCGACAGCCAGAAGCTCCAGGTGCCATTCACCAGCCCCTCCAGCACAAACTGCCGCCGCGAGCTCGGGTAAACGAACACGAAGCCATGCACCCGACCGAAGTAGTACCAGGCTCGCCGGTGGATGATCGAGTGGAAGAGCCCGCTCAGCGCGACGTAGATGACCCCTAAGCAGAGCACAAACCAGAAGACTCGCGTGCGCACCACTCCGAGGACGAACTCGCGGTTTTCGTTGACCACGAAGGCAATGAACGCCAGGAAGCCAAAGATCGGGATGAGCTCCAGCACCGAGGACGCGTCGTCTCCAGGGCGGTGACTCACCGGAATAGCTGGCGAAAGCCCTCCGCGCGCATTGCGCACCAGGTATCCGCTGCGCTCTTGGCACAGACGCACAAACGCCGCCACCTCTCGAGCCACTGCGTCTTTGGCCATCTCGCTCCCCTGACCCTCACTGAAGTTGATGTCGCTCAACTTGCCAATGAAGAGCGACCCGTTAACGCTGAGGTCCAGGAAGTTGGTCTCCACGTGCGGGTAGCGCTGGAAGCGGCCGGACGAGCGTCCAGGCATCCACAGCAGCGACGGCGTCGACGACACAAGGTGCTGCATAGATAACAGCGACGCTCTCATCAGTACCAGCCAAGTGACAAAGAAGATTCAAAGAGCAATTGCACTCACATATTGCAGCATCTTGGGCCACATCTGGACGTCCACACGCACGACGGGGAGCTGCGGGGTGGACAGCGTCTCCGCCGCGCGCTCCAATGCCGCCTCCACCAGCTCCCCATGTCGTAAGCAGGCTCCCCCCACGGCGGTTGAGGGGTCAGAGACACTTTGCACCTGTTGACCTTCGCCTTCTTCATCCTCTTCGTCTTGTGGCTCGCCGTCGAAGTAGCTCGGATCAGGGGCGAAGTAGAGCAGCAGGGGCGTAGGTCGGCTTCTGGACAGCAGGAAGCGCTCGTACTCGGCCCAGACGAGCGACGAATCGAAGGATTCTTGCAGTGCGAACAGAGCGGAACCATCTACAGCTTGCAGCGGGGTGCCTGGGAGCGGAGAGGGGGCCGCATGGGCGCCGCAGAGCCCGGCGATCAACGCCGCCGCCGCCGACCTTGCCCAGCGCATGCTTGATGGTTACGAGGGTTACGGAATGTAACCTGAATATTCGGTTAGAATTTCAGCTTCAACGACGATCCCACGCGGTCATGTTCAGCTACGGCGGTGTCGTGTACAGCACGGAAGC
>JAIKVJ010006374.1:0-11934 GCA_024679225.1 Phytophthora pisi
TATAATCCTATTTGGTCTGCGATAGCAGCACTAACGTTGTTTCCTATCCCAGTATAAGTAAACACAATAAATTTGCATTTATCCATACAGACTGTATTGAGATTATACAATACAATGTACCGTTCATGTACGGTCTGGTTATACAGTGTGATGCTACTTGTGTGCCTATTTCTCACCCCACACAGTGAACTTCAACGAGGCACACCGTCGTTCTGCACCACCGATTTCCGCAAAAATTCTACAACTGCACGTTTATTTTCGCGAGTAAACAACCGTAAACCTCTCCTTACGACCTTGTCTCAATGATACTAGTTGAGATGAGATTGGTAATGGTTACAGACGAGCCCTCGGTAGTAAACCCTACCGGTAGTCTACCGGTAACCGGCGATAGATAACGAAGTTCCTATTATGTATTAAGGAATACTCGAATTAAAAGGAGCTTGGGAGATGAGGCTCAACAGTATCATGCCAAAATCTTTAGGTCTCGGTATTATTATCTAACTCGTGCCCAACATCAATTACGGTATTAAGATCAAATATAATTCGGTGTTACCGCAGTATAGATTGTTGTCTACATGAATCCCATGCTCGCTCATCGATTTGAGCAGTTGTACAGACAATCCTCTTTGGAGTGATATCCCGAATAGGGATACCCTCTGGTTAGCACTAATGGAGGCTCTCCCAATGACCGACGACATACAAATTCAAGTCAAAACATCCTCTAACCTCCGGATAGTGCTTAGTGATACGAGATTAGGCTTTATCACTATCAAGAGACCATTAACTATGCGAATGTCCATTTCGTAAAGCATGTCCGACGTGGGTCGCTTGCGACCTTGATTTTCCGAGTTCGCGGACATATTATTTTAATAAACTTAAAGTTTTGCATGACGCGATTCTGGAACGTGCATTTATCGTTTTTGCCTGGGCGCTAGACTAGGTTTCGCGTTGTAGCTGCCTGTGCAGTCCTCCCAGTTCCATCTGAATAGTGCCCAGTGTCTCACCACTTCTCGCGCCATTTAGTAGTATATATTCACCTTCGCTCCTCCATGGCCGCTGTCCGTCCGAAAGGGAATAACGACTTGCTGCCGCCGCTCGTCGTACCGCATTTCGTTCTTCTCGAAGTCCATCACCGCCTTGTGGCGCTGGAGGAAGTCCACGCCGACGAGGAACTCATCCGTGCACCCATCTATAATGCACGCCTCCACAGTCACCGCTTGTCCGTGGGTATTCCTCATCTGGAACGTCCACACGCCAATGACGTCCAGCGTGAAGCCACCGATGCCTTCTACCACGTCCACAGGGGCCGGTCGTACGCTGTACACGTCGTCGCCAGCCACCGTCACGTCGTTCGTAGTCTAGGGTTTGCTGTGCACAGTGCACAGTGTGCACTGTGCACAGCACACGACGCTGCTCACCGTATGTCGTTTCCTGAGCTTTGCTGCAATATACAACTCCCCAGAGTACCAGGTAGAAACGCCACGCAGACCTTGCGTACCGAGAGACGGTCATTAAAGAATCTCCGTCGCAGCGAACAATGCGCCTTGTCGAGTTCTTGGTGCTCACTGTGGCTCTCTTGACCGCCAGTGGCACGGTACTTGTTAGCGCCGAAGACTCCGCCAGCGACAAGTCCAAACGTATCGCTCTAAACAAGATCATCAAGCGTCTCCGTGGGAGTCACAAGTCGGTGGCCGAAGAGAGGATAGGAGCTGTACCTGTCGGTGCCTTCTGGCTCGCTGCGAACATGAATCAGCCTTCGCGGACCAACTCGCAGAGTATCGTGCACGCCGTGGAGCACCACGAGCCGCTGCCCAAGTGGGCGGCGGCAATTGTGGTTATACTGGGTCTTGGCGTGGTCGGCGGCAGTGTGTATGGAGGCATCAAGGTCTCGCAGGCGTTGAATAATACGATACAAAGGTGAGCGACCAACATGTAATTCATAATTCGGAGGTTAAGTTGCTTCGAAATATTTTACTTCAGTGGTGCTCTTCGCTCAATACGCTAGAAGGTAGACAAACACACGGTCCTAATAGGACGCCACGGAATTATTGTTATGAAGGCATCCTCACGGACTGTGATAGTTCGAAGTACCAGTATATTTTTTTGAGTGGGGCTATCTCGAGGCGTACAGAAGATCCGAAGCAGCCCCGTTCTCACCCGCTATGAACGCAAAATCGAGCGCCCCGGATCAAGTTTCTTCCAGTGCGTTAATTCATACAATAAAAAGCGGAATAAATTCGTTAGGAAGAACGACCTACACGCAATGATGCATTCTGGGCCAGAATTCTGGCTCGCTTCAACGCAAAGATCCAGTCGAGTTCCTACATCAATAAGCCATCGGCATCGAGAATTTTTCCACGCGGTGGAGAAGCACCAACCGACTTCAGTGGACTAAGGCTCTGCAGTTCTGCTCGTTGCCGGCTAAATTCTGGTACCGTCGTTGACGCCGTCAGGATTAACCAAGGCTCTGACAAATTCGCAGCGAAGGAAGGATAAGTCATGAGGGTAAGTCTGACTTGCTCATGCCATAAAATAAAAGAGAGTTGTTGCTTCTCCAGACTGGGAACACCTGGTTTCATCACACACATGTACGGAGCTAACCCCAGCATCCACTCTTCCTTCCAGCCAACGTATAGCGTATACGGTAAGTACAGCGGGTGGATTAATTAAGCGCCCACCTCTAAATTATAGACGTTTCGGCTCATCATGACTTCAATACTTGGTCGATTGAAGCAAGAAGGGCATCATTCGATGCGCAACGACCCAGACTGTCGTTTTAGCACGTCCGTTTGCGTGTCTGTGATTGGCCATGCACGCTAGAGTTCCGCCAATCAAATTTGGCTCATCTCACTGGCCACCGGCCAATTTTTTACACTTGATTTTAGTATGGATTTGGTGAATGTTGCACGAATGTTGCTTGAGGAGCAAGCTCTGCATAGCGAGCTTGCAGCACTCCTTCGTTCTCGCACTTCTCAATTCTCCTGCACAAGATCCTGGCCTGAGCACAAGAAAGATTAGCAGCCACCTCGAAATGCCAAGACGCAGCGTTCGCACTATCATCGCCTACCAGAAGAAGCACGGCCATTGCAAGATACTCCCTCGGCCGGGGCGACCACGCTTCACGGACCTCCGCCACGACAGACGCATCGTGCGCGAGGTCGAGAAGAACCGCTTCGTGAGTGCGGCCGTGCTGGCAGCCCAAGCCTCCAAGGAGATAGGCCGACCTGTGTCCAGCGACCTCATACGCGACCGCATCCACGAGGCGGGTCTTCATGGCCGCTCGGCCCGAAAGAAGCCTTACCTGAGCCCCAAGCATCGCCGTGGCCGGCTTAAGTATGCAAAGAGCTTCGGCAAGATGACGGACCTGTTTTGGAGGCGAGTCCTCTTTAGCGACGAAGCGTGTGTCGAGCTGCACGGCACGTCTGGCCGCGTATCAGTGTGGCGGCGCCCTCATGAGGCGTTCGATGCTAAGTGCGTTCTACCTACATTCAAATCGAGCCGTAAGTCGCTGATGGTTTGGAGCTCCATCACGGCTGGCGGCGTAGATACCTTGCATTTTTGCGAGGAGTCGGTAACGGGCCAGTACTATCGAAAGCTGTTGCGCCAAGAGATTCCGATCACTAAGGAGTTTTTGGGGCTTAAGGGCGAGACGCTGTTTGTGCAGGATAACGCTCCTGCACACCGAGCCAAACTCACAGCTGGCTGCTTGCGAGAGCTGAAGTTGATCTCGTTAGGACATCCTCCTCAGAGCCCAGATCTGAATCCTATCGAAAATCTATGGTTCATCATGAAGAGTGAGCTCAATCGCAACCCTGCTACATCGATCGAGAGCCTAAAGGTAAAGCTGCGCGAGATCTGGACCAGTATCGACGATAAGGTAGTTGAACAGTGTGTTTTGTCGATGCCTAAACGGTTAGCAGCAGTGCGTGCAAGCCTTGGTGGCCACACCTAGGATTGACCGAGACTAACTTCAACAATCGCAATTAAACTTGATTTTTGTATGTGTGTCGCTTTTCATACTAACTCAAGTTAATTTTGTGTGGGCGCTTAATTAATCCACCCGCTGTACTATGACTACTTGCCCGATTTGAGTGTGGAGACTGGGCGTTCCGTCAGCCGCTACTGTAAGGCATCGTGGGGGGCGTTCATAGCGTCGTGCAGACGCACGATGGCAGTAATCCAATTTGTGTGCTGGCTGATACTACTGCTGCTTTCTGTCGGGGTGCACTTGCCTATGGGACTGTATACCCTGTTGGAGTTCGGGCTGTGCGGCGTAGTGGGCGTATCGATGACGTTGTTGGTCCTCAATGGGGTAAACCTCCATTTCGAGTGGGTTGATTGGGGGGTGCAGGCAACCGTGGCTGTAGTGATAGTGGGCATCGTCACTCACATGTGCCAGATGGGGAGCAAGGACGGAGCCGTGCAGCAGACGGCACCGCGCGCGGTAATCGCGAGCGCTTTGACTAGCATGCGGAAAGGTACCTCCGTGCGGCGCCGTCGAGAGGCTGCGAACCTCCGACAATTGCGTCCAGCCGAAGTCGAACAACTACAAGAATTTCATGATGCCCTTGAGGGCGTTGATGATCTGAGAGGTGTCGAGCAAGGCGCTCGGCCTCGTGCCGCCATCGCTGCAGACATTGAAGAAGCTGCGAAGCTAATAACGGATCTCCGACAAGAAATGAACCAGCTCCCTCGGGTCCGCCGAGGACGGCGGACTTCAAGTCGAGGAGAATGTCCCGAGGCCGGGTGGGACGCTGACGCGCCAGGGGTCCGTCGGCCGCTGGATACCCTTCTTGCCGGTGACCGAGGACAGGTAGCAGCTCAAGTGGGTACGCCTGTTCCAAAGATGGGTACACTTGGTGTGGCGTACCCTGTGTAGCGCCTGGTTCGAGGATGACAGATCGCAGTCATCATCGGGCGCGTGCGGGAGGATGGTCGTCGGGGACGGAGGTCGCGACGACGGGATACGCGGCACGCTGCTAAAGAGGTGGGTTGTCAAGTCACGGGACGGAGGTCTGCCTGTGTAGCCCCTAGGACGGACGGAGGAGGTGTCGCCCTCAAGGGTCTTCGCGCAGGAGCCGACGCCCTCAGAAGTCTGTCAGTCGTACATTTTCCTCACGGAACAAACAAGCTTAGTTCACTCTATTAGTTTGTTTGCCCCACTCTAGGAATCTTTGTTCCCTGGTCTAACTCCCACTACAAGAGCCCGCAGCTACTCGACCCTACTCTCGGGGAAAGTGCGCGACAAACGCCGCTAGCCGCGTGAGCGAGCCTGTCGCGCTTGACACCTCGCGGCAGGCAACAGGCTGCCACTGCAAAGCCTTGAGCAACACGCGCCCGCGTGAGGCTAGTGCCGTTGCAATGCTTTGCCCTGGCTTTAGAACATTTTTGAGGTAAACTTTTTATTAAAGTCTAACTCGGTAACATGTGTCATTGGTCGATGGGAACAGCGTGATGCAAGCAAACCACTCTCCGAACGTCTGTATAGTAAACGTGTGCCGCAGCAGCGCTTAACACTAGCATAGGTAGTGGGTACTGGCAGCAACCGCGTCCAGGTAGCTCTAGGCTGCAGGTGAAATGAATGGAAGCTCCATCGCACCGATATATTACCGGTGGAAACGTATCGAAATGATTTGTGCGGAACTTATAAGCGGACCATCCAAATCCTGTGATATGATTGGGCGCTCTTATATGATGTTGTCCACTACAAGCGGAGGAAGTCGGTATGCACTTCGAAGAGTTCGTTGTGTTCAGGGTGAGAAAAAAATTGCGTTCTCACGGCGCCGATCGTACTGTATCAACTTGTACGCTTGATATTCTACTACTCATCGCACCGTGTATCATAGTTTCCTGTACTCCGCCACGTACCGTAAACCGGAAAGTTCGTTTGTATTGCTACAATGTTAAGAACATGAGTTCGTCGCACTTTGTATTTCTTCATTTTCCAAATCGAATCGCAAGCAAAACAGTCAATATGTGCGTCTCCCCACCTCTCTCATAGGTTTGGTTGTTGCGACCGCTCCCTGGAGCAAGGAGGTGCCTTCCCCACGGCAACCGACTTAGATGTGGCATCTGAAAGCAACAGGGCTCTACGATTTGTTCACTTCGGCAAAGCGGGATTTGTGGACAGCGAGGAAGAAAGAGGCTTCAACTGGGCTTCTCTGAAGCAAGTTTTTTTCAGGCGATTCGGCCGACGAAGTGGCCATCATTAAGCTCAACGCCAAACAATTCGCGCGCTTGAACCGCAAAGACAAGATGCCGTACGACATTTACCTAGCACGGATCAGGTCGAAGGATTCCCACGAAGAGGCGATGAAGTAGGGGTGCCGCTTTGAAGAATACCAGAAGAACCCACGAGCCTACCACTAAGCAGGGGATATGTTGTCAAGAAGGAGCATCGTGGAAATCGAGGCAAGACCTCCGAGAAAACATCGAAACCACTTGAAACGTGACGATTACCTTTTGATCCCCACTCATAGAATCGGAACACTATTTGGTCTACCTTTCGTTTAGTGATTTTGCCGCTGCGTCCGTGCTTACCCATCGAGTCCGACCACTTCAGGACTTCTGCTCAACAAGCTCGCGGTCTTATATACATGTGCAGCAGTCAGTGAATGATGTGTAGTAGGGACACGATCCCGTCATCTCCCCAAGTTGTTGCAATCGCAATCCGATAAGAAGGGCTGACCCGGTAAGTCGAAAGATGCTTCAACAGAGCGAAACATAATACAGAAGAAATGTGCCCACAAGCATACCTACCGTCGGTCCATGTTATCGTTTTACCCCACTGGATATCGTCAACCAAACGATTTCTAGTAAACGAGGTCCGGTGATTACCCTTGGTACTGAAAAAGTATAGTAGCCTAGAGTCCACTGAGTCGGCCACTGACAGACTTGCTTCGAACCGAAAAAAATAAGTAATGCGCCTCATCGTCTGTCTGGTTGTGGCCGTGGCTACTTACTCCGCGTCCGCACTTGGCGTCTCCAGCGCTGGAAACGCAGCCCCGACGGACAAGGACATCGCCACTATATCAGACACCAAGCCTAACAGCACCGTTCGCCGTCTCAGGCAGGGAGGAGAAGAGAGATTCGTATTCGTGCCCGCTGCTGCGTATTTGAATTTGGTGAACTCGAAGCCATCGACTGTGTCGACGTATGATTTCGTGGATGCGATAGAGGACCACAAACCGCTGCCGAAGTGGGCGAAGGCGCTTTGGGTCCTGCTTGGACTTGGTGCGGGATCTGCTGCCGTTTTCGGCTTCTTGAAGGGGACGGGCGTATTGAACGGTAGTGCATCCAGCTGAATTCCAAGCAGTAACACGGTTGCCTTCGCGCAGATAACTGCAATAAAAAACGAAGGCTGTCCTGTTTTCTGCATATTTGAGTACTTTGGCCGTATTAGCCGTAGTTTGCCTAGGTCTCGTAGAGGAGCTTTTGCAGCACCCTCCTCATAGATCCATTGAATACCACGATCGGCGTGCTCGACAACAGATGTGGAGGGCAACGCCACTTATCGATGAAACCGAAGCTCACTGCTGTACAACATTTTATGAACTGAAAGGTGCGGCTCAATCTTCGATCTGTCGAGTGCTATTGGCGCCGGGTCAAGTTGGCCGACAACACTCTGATCTGATGGGCAGCGTTGCGTAAATAAAAATTGCAATAAAACTATTGATAAAATTGGGGTCAACAACTACAATTAGAAAATTGGCTGCAATGATTTTATTGTATTGTACAAGACAGTTGACTTGATAACTGTATGTGCGTGGGTAGCCAATCAAATGGTCCATACAGACCCCTTTACAAACCACAAGAATACAATTCAATGCATACATTGTACAATTAAAATTGTAGCGTGACGGCAAATCTCAATCAATTTTTCAATGTAAATTGACGCAACGCTGCTGATGGGTCACGTGAATATCACGCACAACCAGGCTGCACCGAAATGCTCCATTATGCACGACCACGCTTTTAGTCAGACCAGTCGCCCAGATACAGGGCGGCCGACTGCATTCAGAGCGTTCTCGAGCTCTCCTCACTTCTCCATTAGCCTACCTCGACGGAACTAACCTCGACCGACCACCAACCATGCTTTTTCCATCCGCTTGTCATTGGCGGCGGTTGCATTGGCAGTCACAACCGTCGGTGCTGCCACAATCGCCACTGGTTCGCCACTGGGCTTCGCTGCGGGCACCACCGGCGGCGCCAGCGTCGACCCAGTCTACCCGACCTCCATCGACGAGCTCTCCACCTACCTCAGTGACGACGAGCCTCGAGTCATCGTGCTGCAGCAGACCTTCAACTTCACCGGCACCGAAGGGTCCACCACCGAGACCGGGTGCAGACCCACCTTCAACCAAGAGTGCATCGCCAAAGACAACGGCTACAAGTCGCAGGACGTCATCCTCATGGACGGCGACACCGCGATGTCCCAAACCGGCGGCTGCGACAGCGACGGCATCGCCGTCGAGGTGACGTACAATAACGCTGCCAAGAACCCGCTCGCCGTGGCCAGTAACAAGACTCTCGTGGGCGAAGGCACGTCCGGCGTGTTGTACGGCAAGGGTCTCATTATCACCGGCAGCAACGTCATTGTGCAGAATATCCACATCACACAGCTGAACCCGCACCTCGTGTGGGGCGGCGACGCCATCACCATCCGCGGGGCGGACGACACTGCACCGTCGGGTATCTGGGTCGACCACGTCAAGATCTCGAGCATCGGGCGCCAAATGGTCGTCGTCAACTTCTCGGGCGCCATGGGGCTCACCATCAGCAACTCGGACTTCGACGGCAACACGGAGTACTCGGCGTCGTGCGACGGACGCCACTACTGGGGCTTCCTGCTGTACGGCGAGACGACGCAGATTAGCCTGGTCAACAACTACATCCACGAGACATCGGGTCGCTCGCCCAAGATCGGAGGAACCGCCGACCAGAGCGTCGTGGTGCACGCCGCCAACAACTTCTTCTACGACAACTCGGGCCACGCATTCGACGTGGCGGCCAGCGCGTGCGTGCTGGCGGAGGGCAACTACTTCGATGCGGTCACGACGCCCAACCTTGACGACGAGGACGGCAACTTCTTCGTGCCGACGGCAGCCAGCGATTGTGAGTCGAGTCTGGGGCGCGACTGCGAGCTGAATGTGCTGACGGACAGCGGAACTCTGTCGGGGTACAATGAGGACGCCGTGACGAGTATTCTGAGCAGCTACACGACGCAGATTAGCGGGTATCCGGTAGCAGCAGCGTCTGAATTATCGGTGGCTACTGCAAACTTTGGTGTTGGCTCGCTTTCTAGCTCCAGCACGACTACGGATGGGTCAGCGACAACCATAAGCACCACTACTATTACTGCTGCTAGCAACACGGGTGCTAGCGCCGGTAGTATATCTGAAAGCTCAGCGAGCGTGTCAGCTCAAACAAGCAGCGCCGGCAGCATCGCAGGAGACGCCGACTCAGAGACGTCCACATCCGCAGGCACGACCACAGGTGAGATCGAGAACTCGACTACTATAACCACCGTGTCTGCTGCAACAACGACCACGAGTAGTGGTGCTGCCAAGTGCCGGGCTACGCGTGGCAGGCAGTAGTGTTGCAGTACTACAAGTGATCCTAGTTTGGCAGCTTTTACATGCGTAGCTTAACCCCGAAATCTAGCGTTCACCATGTTCTCCGTCCGCTTGTATCTTCTCGAGAGCCGTATCAGCCCAGCTATACGACGTCCATTGCAGCTGTAATATAGTCACCATGGTTGTCGTCATGTTGATGCTTCGTCATGTTTAGCTGTTTCAGGATACCTTCAGAAATGTCATGAGGAGAGATGGTCCATCGCCACGCGAAAAGAAATCTCGCTGTTAGCTTGCTCCTCGATTCAAGCTGCGAGTTTCATGGCTGTTTGGCGAAAATCCTGGCCGTACTGTCCAGTTCATTCGGCAGCGAAGACAAGCGGAAAGGTTCTTCGCCGCATCCTGCATGAACTCATGCCAAGCGACACCTTCAATGACCGGCGAGCCCACCTGTACCTGGTCAGGATAGCTGCGGTGATATCACCACGGATTCATCGCTTCATTGTCTCCAATAGTCGAGACAATAAGGACATTATTGCCACCGTTTCAAATCAAAGCGCTGCGCCGATGGTGTCCACTTCACTCCAGGAAATTAGCGCTGGAACATCGTGTCCAGCATTGAAAGCCGCCAGTCCTATGGACACTTGAAACTGGCCGACGTATTTTTGCCTGTTGCCGTAGTAAACCGCGCTCATCCTGTATGCCAACTTCTGCCAGATACTTCAAAAGCAATAAAGCACGAAATGAATACCACCATTACCAGGACAGTTCTATTTCTTCTCAACGTACACGAGCTCTGCAGACCAACGAGACGACCGCTTGGACGCGGGCTCATACGACGCCCCTCTTTGTGAGCTGCAACTGCGCTTCGCCCCGTTTTCTTGTCTGATGCCTCCTGTCGTCTATGCAGCGGCCTTCTTCTTAGGTCGCACCTCCGAGTCCTGCACCGTATGGAGGAAGATGGCGTCGTTCGGATGGCTGTATAAAACAAATAATAAACGTTAGCCCAACATCACTACCACCCCAGCATCAACCTGCACGTACTCCTTCTCGCCCTGTTCGTACGTGTACGAAGCTGCAATAGCCAGCACCGATCCGTCGTGGTTAAAGTCCATGGCAGCGATGCTCGTCGGGTACTGGCGCAGGTGCGTGATGCGCTTCTTGTTCGCGCCGTCCCAGAGGTTGACAACGCCATCGCAGCCGCCCGTGGCGAACGTGCCGTGCGTCGGGTGGAAGGCGATGCAGTTAACCGGATAAATAAGCGTCTGGTCGTCCACCTTGCCGCGGTGGCACTTGAACGCGTAGCTGCGCTTCTTCCTGTCCTGAGTCTGGGCCCGCTCAGCCGGCACGTCGTCCTCAAAGTACTCGAGCGCCACACGGCCCTCCACCGAGCCGAGCGCGACGCCCTGCAGGTCCGGGAACACGCTGACGCAGCGCATCTGGTACTTGAGCGGGCTCTCCTTGCGCACCATCGGCTGCGAGAAGTTGCGCAGGTCGAACACCGCCAGCTCCCGCTCGGACGAGGCCACGGCCAGCACGTGCGCGCGCACGTCCAGGCCGAAGACCTTGCTGGGCACCTGCGCCGCGTGGATCTGCGCGCCGCCGCCGCTGCGCACGTCCAGCACCTTGACGGCGCCGTCCCAGCCGCCGCTCACGGCCAGCCCGAACTCCTTCGAGTAGCCCACGTGTCTCACGGCGGCCGCGTGCGCGCCCAGCGTCGCCGCCACCTGGCGCGTGTTGAGGTCGATCTGCTTGACGGCGCAGTCCAGGCCGCCCGCGAACGCCTCGCTGTCGCCCTGGCCGTAGCAGCAGCTCAGCACGGGCGCCTCCAGGTCCACGCGCGTGCGCAGGCGCGCGCCGTCGTACACGCGCAGCGTCGAGTCCCAGGAGGAGACCAGCAGCTGCGAGCGCGAGCCGAAGCGCAGGCACGAGACGCCGTCGCTGGGCGGCGCCTGGATCTCCACGCCCGCCGTCGACTGCGCTGCGCTCGCCATGGCCATTTGAGAGTGAGTGCGCACTTTGGCGAGTCGCGTTTGCACTGAAGCGAGGGAAAGGACCATCACTCTTCCCTCGGTTTAGTGCGATCCGGCGTAGGCGCGCGCATACAAACGCCAAGTCACGGCGACGAGAATGGAGACCACCACCAGGGCGACGACGTCGGGCAGGAAGGCGACGGCGCGCCGCCGCGTGTTCAGCACGCTGAGCCGCATGCAGGCGACGGGCTCCACGATCTCCCGCTCCGTCGCGCAGGACGCGCAGTGGAAGCGCCAGGGCGCGCGCGCGCAGCTCCGCACCGTGGCAGACCTGCCGGCCCCGTTCGTGGCGGCTCTGGACGCCGCCGAGGCGCGCGCGTACGAGCGCA
>JAIKVJ010006375.1:0-11513 GCA_024679225.1 Phytophthora pisi
CCGGCACAGCACACAAGTCCAGGATTGCAAGCAAACCATGAAGATCTTCCGCTACGGATTCATCTGCGCCTTCGTGCTCGCCATCCGATCGGCCGCCGCCATCGACACCGGCACGGCTCCAGGACTCGCATCGGGTGCCACCGGTGGCGGCGACGTCGACCCCGTCTACCCGACCACCATCGACGAGCTCACCTCGTACCTCTCGGACGACGAGGCGCGCGTGATCATCCTGCAGCAGGAGTTCGACTACCGAGGCTCGGAGGGCACCACGACGGAGACCGGGTGTCGCCCGCTGTCCAACCAGGAGTGCATCGCCAAGAACAACGGCTGCAAGGGCCAGGATGTGATCCTGCAGAGCGGCGGCATGTCCGCCACGGGCGGCTGCACCGACGGCATCTCCGTCGAGGTGACCTACGACAACGCCGGACCCAACCCGCTGCAGGTGCAGGGCAACAAGACCATCCGTGGCGTCGGCACGTCCGGTGTCATCATCGGCAAGGGCCTCTGGATCCTCGGCAGCAACGTCATCGTGCAGAACATTTACATCACCAATCTCAACCCGCACCTGGTCTGGGGCGGCGACGCCATCTACATCCAAGGCGCAGACGGCGGCGAGACCGCGCAGGAGAACGTGTGGCTCGACCACGTCAAGTTCTCGAGCATCGGCCTCCAGATGATCGCCACCAACACGGCCAGCGTCAAGAGCATGACCATCAGCAACTGCGACTTCGACGGATACACCGAGTACTCGGCGTCGTGCGACAACCGCCACTACTGGACCATGCTCTTCTACGGCACCGAGACGCAGGTGAGTCTCGTGAACAACTACGTCCACCAGACGTCGGGGCGCTCGCCCAAGGTGGGCGGCAACACTATCCTGCACGCGGCCAACAACTACTTCTACAACAACTCGGGCCACAACTTCAACCCCATCGACGAGTCCTACACGCTGGCGGAGGGCAACTACATGGACACCTGCACGGAGCCCGTGCTGCTGGACGACACGTCCAGCGCCATCATGGTGCCGGCGAGCGGCACGCAGTCGTACTGCGAGTCGGCTCTGGGCCGCGACTGCATCGTGAACACGGTGGTGAACAGCGACGCCGAGCTGACGGGACAGAACGACGAGTCTGCCGTGAAGGCTGCGGCCACCGTGGGCAAGGCGTACGACGCGGCGGCGGCGGCCACGCTGACGCTGTCGAGCTCGAACTTCGGTGTGGGCGACCTTGATGCAATCGACGGCTCGACTTCGTCTGCTACTACCAATTTGAGTTCGACTGCGTCGAGCACCTCATCTACTGTGGTCGCCACTGTAGTGCCCGCCGGGACTTCTACCTCATCAGGCGGAACTAGCACGAGCAGCGCCACTACGTCGAGCGGACCCGATGCGACGGTCACTCAATCGTCGAGTGTAAGCAGCACCGCTGCTCCTTCGTCATCAAGCGGATCGACTGCTGCGTACACTTCGACTAACTCGGCGGCTTCCGCTGCTACCACCACGAGTACGTTGACTCCGAGCACCTCTCGCGACAACGACATTCGCCAGGGACAGTTTGGGCAGGGCCAGTTCGGCAAGTAACTCGGTTCGTTGTGATGGCGTGTACGTATCGTAGATATCCAGGCTTCATGAGCGAAAATAAAATGTTGGTGTTGCATTCCTGACGGGAAAATCATTTCATAGTTTTTGGACTGATTCGAAGTTTTTGTGATCTTCCAGCACAAAAAAAACTTTCGATCATTGAAAATTCGGGTTTATATCCAGCCAATCATCTATCGTCAATTTTGTGGTTTTGGCCATTCGAGCGTGCATCATGCTGCGGCTCGCAGTGCTCCAGCTCCGCAGTCCTCGACCGCTGCGGACGCTGGCGAGGAGCTTCGCGGCCGCTCCAGTGAAGTCCGGGGATGAAGCGCCCACTTCCGCGACGCGTAGACACCAAGCGGTTTCCTACGCACGCATCTCCCGAAGGTATCCCATGTACGTGGGGCAGCTCTCGATGGAGGCGGTGGACCGAACGGTGCGCTTCTTGAGGGATCGCGGGCTGAGTCAGACGCAGGCACTTCGAACCATCTCGCTCCAAGTCACGGTAAGAGGTATTGCAATGTATTGGGGTTACATGGACTTAATTGGAACCTATTGCAATATTCAGATGTGTCGGTATTCGACGGAATTGATGGAGACCAAGGTAGGAGGAATTGGTGGGGGTGAGGCAGTGATAGAACAGGGGACTAATGCAATTGTTTCCGTCCTGGGGATGCACAGATTGAGTGGTTGAGCAACTTGGGCCTTAACCACGACAAGATCAACAGCATTATCAGGCGCTTCCCGCACATTTTGGGATCCTCACTTGAGAACCTCCAAACTACCGTGGCCTGGTTCCTGTCGAAGGGGGTGCCGGAGACCAAAGTAGGTGGAGCTTGTTTCCTATAAAAACATAAGGGGTTGGACACTAAACTGCTACTTGTACGTTATCGTTCTGCCAGATTCCCTACGTGTTCACTATCTTCCCGCAGTCAGTATTTTTCAAGCAGGAGGACAACTTGGACCAGAAAGTAGAAGTTTTCAAGGAGATCGGCTGCGACGAATCCCAAATCACGCGTATTTTGACGTTGGCCCCACAGGTGCTCTCCCACAAGGCCGATAAACTGGAGTACAACGCGAACTACTTGGTGGAGCTGGGTGTCCCTGCCGAGAAGTTGCCAGCTGTCATCGCGAGAGTGCCTGCGTGTCTCGGACTAAGTTCGGCCCGGATCAAAGAAACGGTGGACATGCTGGACGAGATGTTCGGTGCCGGTGCTGGCGCTCACGCTCTGACGTGGAATCCGGTCATCCTCATGCACAATATCGGCGAACTCCGGCGATCATTCAAGTACCTCGTCTCGATCGGATTCACGAAAGAGCGATTGGAGAAGAACACTAGGTTGATCACACGCAGTGCGAGCCGCTTCCTGCGTCCGCGTGCCCAGTTCCTTCGGTCGAAGGGCGTGGATGTAGTTTCCTGGACCGCGTGGATTAAC
The DNA here is from genome assembly GCA_024679225.1 of Phytophthora pisi. Lineage (NCBI taxonomy): Eukaryota > Oomycota > Peronosporomycetes > Peronosporales > Peronosporaceae > Phytophthora > Phytophthora pisi. Next base: position 3,016 of record JAIKVJ010006375.1, read on the forward strand.
ATGTCGGAAAACGACTTCAAAGGGGAGTATCCCGGCTACGAGAAGTTCATGACCGAGTACAAGGCGCGCCTGAAGAAGAGAAGGGCTTCTGCACCGTAATGCAACACAATGGAAGTGTAAGTGTGTATCCCCACTCGTGAATTAACACAATTGGTTTATTGTGAACTTGACTCAGCTAAGAAATTTCTAGCTGGTGGTGAAGAGCAGTATGAGTTGGGTACTTCTAACATGCTTGTCGGAGAGAAAAATGAATGGCAAAGTGATGATACCGTGCTCTGACAGAACCAAGCTTCAACAGGCAAGCTCCTTGGATTATGTAAGAGCACGAGGCAGATTCAAATCGCACGTAGCGAAGTCTTCTCCGCGTGCGAATCCCGAGGATGGACACAGTAGGTACCAGGAACTTTTCGGCGCAAAAGTAAATCAAAGTAAACAACGAAGAGAGGCAGACGATCGCGGCAACTGATTGCCAAAGCTCATCATCGGGAGTCGTTACCGCAACATAAGCAGGGGTAGGGTTTTGGGGAGGGGTGAAACCAGACCCATGATACCAAGCCAAATGAATCTTGCTCATGGCAAGCTCCAACAAGTAGCCGGGTCAAAGGGGTGCATCAATAAGATGAATCATGGTCTAAGCTTTTCGGGGTGGTGTCGTGGGCAACAGGCTATTTGTTCTAGGCGCCATGGTGCCTCAAACCCGAGCTTGAATCTATCTTTCAAGGATTTGATGGCCATGACACCCGTCCCGGCCATCAATTCTCAAGTCGCACTGTATAAGATTATAGAGTGTGCTGTGTTGCTTTGGCCCTTGCTGTGTTGTTCTGAACGTGATGTGTTGCTCTGGTGTCGCTGTAAGAGCCGTCGTGTTGTCGAAATTATGTTGCAGTAACGCCGTCCCTCATCATCAGCACGCCCGCACCACGCAGTTTGACTGGCGAGTCGTCGAGTTGCATCCGAACCTGAAGCTTTCGCCGTTCTCCGCATCCAAAGCCGATCTCGGAGCAGATCCCATCCGCAGCGGCTTGATTCGTGTGTCGCACACCACCCGCCCTTTAATCGACACCTGCTCTCTTGGTTTCACTATGGCCCAACCCTACCCACTCTATCGGATGGCTACAGCACCACAACTGGACATTTTGAGTTTCGATCCTCGATATCATCTGCGTCAGTGCACTTTCCATTCCAGAGAACAACAAGTCTCCGTAGACCAAGTGCGTGGCGGCGGACTCGAACTCGAGTGAGTGAGACTTTTGACGGAGGGGTGACGAATGTCGCGCCACAGCCGCAACACGCTCGCGTGGCTGCTGGCCTGCGTGTGCTGCTTCGCGCTGGGGCTCATGGCGTCCTACGCCAGCACCTTCTCGCTCTTGCGCATCCAGGAGACGACGGTGCAGGTCAAGTCCAATCTGCTGCGCGCCCGGTCGTCGGCGTGGCTCCAGCCGCAGAGTCTGCACCGCCAAGAGGTCAATGGCTCCAACGTGACCGTGCTGCAGCCCAGCGAGGACGACTACCAGCGGGGCTTCATCCTGTGCCTGCACAACGGCATCGTGGCCATGGGCGTGTCGCTCATCCGGGAGCTGCGCTGCCTGGGCAACAACGAGATCGTGCAGGTGTACCACTGCTTCCCCGAGGAAATGTCGGACGAGAACAGGGCGCTGCTCACGCGCAACGACTCGCGCGTCGAGATCGTGGACGTGTGCACGGAGATTCTGGCCAAGAAGGGCAAGGACAACTTGTTCCTGGGCGAGGTCAAGACGGCCAAGGCCTTCCAGAACTATTGGATCAAGCCGCTGGCGTTGTACTATACCAAGCTCAAGGAGGTGATTCTGCTGGATGGAGACGCCGTTATTATGCGAGACCCAGCGGTGCTGCGGACCATGTCCGGGTACGTCCGCACGGGCACGACCTTCTTCCGAGACCGCATTGCCAAGATGAACAAGTTCCTGACCAAGAAGACGCAGGAGGGGAAGCCCTATATCAAGTTCCTGGTCGACTCGTTCCCGTACCGAAAGCTGGCGCTGACTGGACCGAAGCCCTCGGAGCAGCTGAAGAATACGTTTTCGTGGAGGGGGGACACCGGGCACGAGATGGACTCGTCCATGGTGCTCGTGGACAAGACGAGGGCGGGCAAGGCGATGGAAGTCTTGAAGGAGCTGATCTTCAGCACGCGCTTCAAGCTGCAGTTCTCCTGGGGCGACAAGGAATCCTTCTGGCTGGCGTATGAACTGGCGCACCAGGACTACTTCTTCTCGCCCTGGGGGCTCAGCTTGCTGGAGTCCGTGCCGAACAACGATCTAGCCCACCCGAACACAATGTGTGGAAGTATGGTGCACTTCTTGCCGACTGAGAACGAGACAGAATTGGCGGAGCTGCTGTACGTGAATGGCAAGGCGCTATTGGAGCCCTTCCCGTCTGGAGTGGAGAAGACCGTCAAGGGCAAGCGTTCGCGCATGTTTAATTTGAACCCGACGCACCTCACGCCCAGGTACCGACACGACAGCTTTGACCTTGCCACCTCCAAGTCGTTCGAGTGTATGGACAATTTGGGATCCGTTCCGCTGCCGCACTACTTCTTCAATCGTCTGCTACGCCGGCGGTTCCACTACTTCGCCGCGGAGACGAACGCGTACGAGGCATTGGAAGACTGTCCGGACAGGTAGATTAGGCTAACTAGACTGTGTGTAAACCGACCCTCGTCCCGCCCAGTGAGCAGGTGAAGCCGTTAGTGATTGATTGATTGATGGATGGGAAAGAAAATAATGGGACGGGGATCGGCAGGGGCTGCGAATGTAGAGTGGAGACTTCTCAACTGTCGAAATAAAGCAAACTGTCGTCGTCCTCATTATCAAATTTGGAGCCGATGAAGAACAAGATGAAGAAGAACCAACAGAAGCCAGCGATGGTTGCAGGTGGTGACCGCCCCACGGGTATTGCTTCGTGCGAGCACTGTGGCCAGCCTTCCCACAAGCGGTGCAGTCGATGCAAGGCCTTCTCAGTGTGCCGTCAGACCTGTATGGCGGCTGTGTGGCCCAGACACAAGGAGGACTGCAACAGCCTGGTCAACGCGCGGAAGCTACTTGAGTTGAATGGGGAGAAATTCTCCGGTGTGCCTTGCTCTATCGACGGCGAGGTTTTGATGCGCCTTAACGCCCGGGGGCTGGCCGTGTACGACAAATACGGCGTGAACGAACCACCAGAACGCGGATCGGAGATGAACGTGGACAAGAAGCTGGCCTTCTTCCTGGAGATGCTCAAGGTGCACGATGCGTCGTCTCCGGAAAACAGAGGCCTCCCTTTGCCCGAGAAGCTGTTCCTGACTCGCCGCTACAACAACACGTACCGCCACGCCGCGGAAACGTTCACGGCTAGCGAGATCGCACAGCTGAACGCCTTGATGCATGAGCACCATGTTGGCATGGTGAACCAACCGCCACAGGCGAATCAAGCTCCAGCGAAGAGCGTTTGAAGTTGTTCACGAGGCCACGAGGCCAAGGTGTGGATTTCCTGATGCTGCGTGGAAGAAGAGCGGAAGAATTCTGCATTTAGTTGATTGCATGTTGTTGCAGATTTTTTTCTTGTTGCTGCCTAATGAATAAGCATGAAGTTTTCAACTTTCGAGTTGACGTATTGTTTTGTTGTTTGTACTTTGCTGAAGCAAGCAGTCTGGAAGATTCACTACAACGCGACAGGTGTCTGCGAGAGTGATTGAAGTCACGTGGGCAACCATTTCAACTGTCGGGTCGAGATTGCCGCGGGGACATGCTCATTATCCGTTTGGCTGCGGGGACCGAAGAGAAGAGCTGAGCATGAACCATCCCGTGAGTTTATGCGGACACTGCGGAAAGATCTCGCACCAGCGGTGCAGTCGCTGCAAGGCATTTTTCGTCTGCAGCCGCGAGTGCATGAACGCTGCGTGGTCCCGACACAAGCCGGAATGCGACAATGTGGTGGCAGCAACGCAGTACTTCGAGGAAATCGGAGCTCCGGAAGGTCCCGGCATTCCGTGTATGATCACAGCTGAAGACATGTTTCGTCTGAGCGCTCGCAGCCTCGCCGTCTACCGCAAGTACGGCGTGGACGACCTACCGGACGCCGACTCGACCATGGAGGTTAACACGAAGTACGCGCTCTTCTTGGCCGTTTTGCGCGAGAACGACACGTGCACAGCCGTCAACAGACGCCGACCGCTGCCCGAGAAGCTGATGCTGAACAAGTACTACAACGGCATGTACACCCGGGCCAAGGAGATCTTCTCACCAAGCCGATTCGCGCAGCTCGAGGCCCAGATAAAGGAAGACCACGCCGGCTACGCAACCCGCTCAAGTTAACTGTCAAACGTGGTGGCGTGAAGAAGGTAGTTGCAGCGAGGTGTGGTTTTAGCGGGTGAGGATGAACTGATCGAGCAGCTACAGTATCTAACACGAAATGAAGAAAGCGCGGTGTCTTGTGGTACGTGTGCGCAATTCAGTTTATACATTCAAAGGTGGCAGGAAGCTCAGAAGTCTTAGGAGACTGCGCTTAGTACCCGCCCCTCTTCACAACCAAATGCAATTCAATGCAGCTACCTTGTGTGTCCTCCTTGTTTACTCGCAGGCGACGGCAGGACGGCAGTTGTTCTGCCAGAGACGACGACGCGCGTAGCAAGTGGGGGACGCTGAGGCCGACCACGGCCCCGTGTAGGTGCTGGCGTAGACCCAGCCGTGGTCGTCCCCCTTCTTGGTCGTGTAGGCCCAACCTGCGCCTTCGAGACCTTCGGGGACCTCGGGGGCCACTTGGTCGAAGTTGTCGGAGGACGTCTGCAGGTCGTAGGTGCTCCAGTGGCGACGCTCGTTGTTGTGCGAAGGTGTCCACTTGCCGTCCACCCAGTCTTCGTTCTCCCAGATGCAGAGCGTCCTCTGTCCATCTGTCTCTTCTGCGTAGCAAATGTCCAACTGGATGGTGGACTTCTTGTCCGCCTGTTTCGTCGCTTGCTGGAGCGACTCGGGCACTTGAAGCTCGTACGTCTCCACGATGGCTTCATTGGGACGTCTCTCGAAGCTGGACAGTGGGAGACGCAGCTCCCCGAGCAGGTCGTCCATCTTGAACCGGTCGTTGTCCACCACTTGGACCACCAGGTGTCGCTCCGCGTTGGGCGAGAGGTGTCCTACTTCGAACTCGAACGTCTCCGCCGGCTGCCACACGGGGTCCAGCGCCCCGCTCACGCAGGACGAGCGCAGGTACTCGTCGCCCAGCTGGAAGGTCACGAAGGGGTCCGAGGCGCTGCCCTGGATGAAGGTGTCGGCCACCGGCAGGTTGCCGGCGCGCAGCAGCGTCACGATCAGTTGCGGCATGTCGGCCGAGGTGTCGGGGGTGTCGGGGCGGATTGTTGGATACTAACGTTAAAAAACCAAAATGGCTTTGGGGGAAACTATGAGTGTATCATTTATGAGAGGGTTTCTAGGTTTCTAAGTTGAAGTGAGTAAAATGATGGATGTCCTCTATGATCTCTGCTTAGCTCTCGCAGAGGGCAGGGGTCGGCGTGGGGGCCGAGTAAGACCGCTCCGGGCTGTTCGCATCAGTGTCAGATGTCGTCGGCGCAGGCGTCGCGCTTTCCCCGGCAGAAGTCGTCGGTGCCGGAGTAGCGTCAACCTCCTCGCTACCATTGCTACCCTCAACTGAGCTTTGATCCACCTGGTCTGCGTTGTCGGAAGTCGTAGGAGCCGGCGTCACATCGATGTCGCTGCCGCTTCCTCCTTCGTTGTCACCGACTTGAACTGCGTCGTCGTAGCTGCCACTGCCTTCCTCGCTGCTATCACCCACCTGAACGGGGGTGGAGTTGCTGCCACTGCCTTCCTCGCTGCTATCACCCACCTGAACAGGGGTGGAGTCGCTGCCACTATTCTCCTCGCTGTCATCTCCGACTTGAACCGCGCTGGAGCCGCTGCCACTGCTGCTGCTGCTTTCACTGCTGTCCTCGTCGTCGCCGTTGATCTTGACGAACAGCTGAATGTTTCCTCCGGTTGACGAGTGCGGCACCCACAGCACCAGCGATCCGCCGGCCGAAGTGGGAATATTGAAGCGGCCCGGACGCCAACGGTCAAAGTATAACGTCTTGTCTTGCAGCTCCTTGACTGTCGAGCTCCAGGTCACCGTCTCGCCGCTCCTTACCTTGACCTTGGCCACCGTGTCGCCGCCCGAGTGAATATTGACCGTCACGTCTTCCGTGTCGACACTCTTGAACGTAATGTTCACCGCGCCGTCACCAACCCTCTTCCAGCTGCCGCGGCTCCCCTTGAACGCGTCGCCTTCCGTGGTGAGCGCCAGTGCGTCTTCAAGCGAACCGTCATCGATTTCTCCCATAAATGCAGTCGGTCCGCAGATAGGCTGGATGAACGTGGACAGCATGTCGGCGATGCCGGTCGGGTCAAGGATGCCGATGACGTCAAGACCCATCTTGGCCACCGACGCCAGGTAGTCGGCAATCGAGGTCGACTTCCCGTCCTCGTCGGCAGACTTGTCGACGAGACCGTCAGTGATCGTGCTCATAATGGAGCGCAGACTGTCACGCGTGGTGAAGGCGTCTTCCGTGAGGTTGCGGACGCAGTTGTTGGTCACATCGGGGATGTCCGAGACCAGCAGCTTCGAAACACTTAGAGCCTGACGGATTGCACTGACGGAAGCGCTGGGGTCCTGCTGCTTAGCAGCGACAATGAACTGCGTCACCTGGTCGGTAATTACCTGGAGCTTTGAACCGCAAGTCACCCCGGACGACAAAACATCCTGGAGCTGAGCGACGCTATCTCCATCCATGTCTTTGACCGAGTCGTCGACGCCGAGGTCGCTCATGAACGCCAGGATGTTCTTGGGGTGCAGCAGCGACGCGCCGTTGGCCACGACTTCCATGACGATCTGGTTCACGATACCAGCAACTTCAGCGTTCAACTTGAGCGTGTCTTCAGACACAGGGAGTCCAAGGCACGTGGCAACGGCAGTAGGCAGCTGGTTGATGACAAGGTCGGACTGGTTCACCAAGGTCAAGATCTGCTTGGGTTCCGTGCCGTTGGCCTGCAGTTCATCCACATAGTCCTTGAGGGAGCTCGAGGCAGTGTACAGCTTCTGTGAGCACTTGACACCGAGCGTGATGGCCTTGCTGGCCTTGACCAGCTCGCCGAAGATGCCGGCGGTCGCAGCGTTGAGCGCCACATTGCCGACCGACGAGACCTTCTTGAGCATCTGCGAGGTGCAGTCGGCACTCTGCGGGATGCACTCCGTGCCGCACTCCACGGGGTAGTTCAGTGGGCACTGCGCCCAACATGTTGCGACGCCGTCAGACTCATAGCCCTGGGCGCAGGTCTTCCTTGAAAAGTACGTCTTGCGGTAGCAGCCGGACTTGGAAGCGTTAACGGGGCTCACCCAGTTCGGGAGATCCGCTGACACTGTCGCGATGGTGAACGACACAGCGAGCAGCAGCGCTAGACAAGTCGAAACCCGTCGGAACTTCATGGCCATCCAGGGAAATCTTGCTGCAAAATCCGGAATGGCACCTGGCAGTCGCTGTGCATTGGCACTTGGCTCCGATCGCAGTCAAGACTCGCGTTGCTGCAACAAGCACAGCACAATGCAACGACAATCGTTACGCTGCTCAGCTGATGTTTATCTTCGCCAGCTGCCAGTGAAGTTCGTGGAGGGTAAGGTCGTTCGGACACAAAAAATATAATTTTCGGTTCCTTTTCTGCACGGGATACACGAGCAATATTTCACAGCGAAAGTATGCAGTGCATACTTTCGCTGTGAAATACTATGCAGATGCTTTTGGTGCCGTACAGTTCACCTGACGAACTGTACCAAAAGATACGTTGTTATCGTTTGGCTCTTCTTTGTCCGTCAGCTTTCGAATCCGCAGGTGACGTGCTTTCATCATTCTCGGCTCTCCATACGCTACGTTTAAGCGTCGATGACATTAAAGCGGGTTTTCTGCTCTCAGAGCCCACGGCTGAATGAACATCTTGGGGATCTCATCTTTACCAAAAAGCGAATCAAAATGACGCGCAGCACTATCCAGATACTAAGTATTGGTTACTTTAATAATTGTCAAAAAAGGAGAGCATTGGCCTCGAATCAGAGCACCACATTTCAGGGTTGCATCCTCTCATCCACAAGACCGCGCTGAGATCTTCTTCCGCCTTCATTCCATGTTGTGGATCTCAACTTGTGTGAGCACGCGCGCGCGCTTCGAGAAGATGGTGTAGGCCAGCCACTTCCACATGTTGGTGTCGACCCACGAATTGTTTTGACCATTTGGTTGACGACACGCGCGGCTCAAAATAATCGTTTGACTTCGACTGGGCGTTGTTGGACAACCCCAAGCATTCCCCACAGCAACGGAGCGCAGTCCAAAGGACGATACTCTCACTGTTATTGATATTTTTCGAGGTTGCAAAAACTAAAAATAATTCCATACAAATATTGCAGTAGTATTGTGCCTTGCAAAAATTTTGGCAATTCCGATGCTCAGAAGT
>JAIKVJ010006376.1:0-11468 GCA_024679225.1 Phytophthora pisi
GAGCAGTTAAGACTAAATACAGCAAGAGAGTGGCGCCGTACACGGGTTCCAGTAAAGCTAAAGGTGAGGCAGAGATTAGGATGATTGGTGCACAATGAGGTCGTAACACAGTAGGGTGGTGGGGACTGTGGCTAGAGACCACAAAGGTCGTGTCAGGAAGTGCGAAGCCTGTCATGATCGTAAGGGCAAGGGAGTTCGCTCGCCGCACTCGGGTTTGAGCTCCTGAGCCCGAAGTAGATAGAGAAATACGGATTACCTGCGGGACACAGCCCAAAGACCCTATCCGGGGGTGCCGGTCGCCGATAATGTGTCCTCCCCACCGTTCCTATCCGAAGGACGTCTGGTCCGACGGCCAGTAGCTGTCTGGTACTGTTGGCGTGTCTGCCTCGCACTTCTATCTCTCTAACTACGTCCACCGGGCTACCTAGGTGGACGCACTACTCTGTCTGGCTGCTGAATCAGCCGACGTGCAATGGAAAGAGCGTGGTGGTTTGGGAACTAGCTACTGTTGAATGTATACAGAGTTCGCGGCTTTACTCCGAGTAGTGCTGGGGACGTACCGCTTGTGAACGTACCCGAACTCCCTTTAGCTCTGCTCCCGGGGGGTTCAGCGGTACTCCCGCGTACTCCCTCCTTGCGGTCCGTGAACCTCCCTTTACGACTCTGATGACGCAAACTACTCTAATACAAATTTTAAGTGCTATTCACGGGGGGGGTTACTTGCATGAACTTGGGGGGATCAATACCATTCTTGATCATGGACGCACCCCACCAAGTCCAATTGAGCGGCACCGGCCTTCAGACACCCGAACGCCGACGGAGCCAGGTTCTTCCTCCGACTCCATCCTCGCGACACCAGCAGCAACTTCTTCTGCAACAGCAACAATTTCAGCAGCAACTCCAGCAGCAACTCCAACAGCAGCAGCTTCAGCAACAACAGCAGCAGCTGCTGCTGCATCTCCAACAGTTCCAGCTTCACCGGCAGCAACACGAGCCACCCCAGCTGACGCAGCCGCCTTCTCCACAGTCTACCCCGTCACGATACGCTCGTGCGATCGAGAACGAGCGCGCGTTCATTGATGTGAACGCTCTGCGAAGACAAATTAAAGCTAATACCGGACTGCTGCTCTACGTCATGAAACGACAAAAGCGAAAAGATGTATGGCACTTCGCTCGTCTGGTGCGCAAGGAGGAGTGCTGGGAAATTTCGCGAAGGGACCTTACCAACGAGCATTCGGAAACGGCCTATTGCCTGCTGTGCAATTTCACTACTAAATTTCGAGTTGGAAAGTGCAAAATGCCGCAGCACATTATGAAAGAACACCCCGACGAGCTTGCGGCTTACGTCGCACAGACGGCTCAGCGAGAACGTGGCGAAGGTGAACCGGTTATTCGCAACCTCGACAGCGCATTCTCAGCCGTGGAGGACCCCCGTAAAAAACGCAAGCTTCGTGTGATATCAGCAAAGGAGCAGAAGCGAGTCAATGAGCTACTAGCCGAGTGGGCTGCGCGTCACTTCAGGCCGTTGGTCATCGTGGAGGACGCAGGTTTCGTCGCCTTTATCCAATTCATTACGGAAGATTTGGGTGGGGTGAGTTTGACACTTCCGAAGCGAGCAAAACTGAGGGAGGAAATCATTGTGCTGGCGGCGGAGTACCGCAGGCGCGTTCGGAAAGATATTGTGACTGGTTGCGAGTATTTTTCGATTACGGTCGATATTTGGACTTCGAGGAACGCAAAGAGCTACATTTCCCTGACCATCCACTACGTCGATCAGACTTTTACTCCCAAGAACTGGACGCTGGAAGTCCTCGAGTTTCCTGGCATCCACACTGGGAGTACAATTGCAGCCGCTATCACCCGTATCCTAGCTGATTGGTCGTTGCTGAAGCGTTGGTGCGTGATGCTTCTGCGCGACAGTGGATCAAACATGGTCTCCGCTGGTAACAAGCTTGGCATCAAGCATATGGCATGTATTGCGCACAGCCTCCATCTCGTTGTTGGTGGCGCTCTTGTCAAGAAGTCGAAGACTAGAGGGGGCGTCGACAAACCTGCGTGGGCTGACGAAGTTGCTGCTGAAAGCGTCGAGGATATTGCAGAACGTGAGGAGGAGGAGGGGCTATCACGCGAAGCTCGGGGCAGCATCGAAGTGCTACAGGAACTAGCAATTGACGAGATGGAAGAGTTTCTGGACGATGCGATTGCCGGTCTGCGTCACAACGATATGAGCGCACTGAGAAAAATTGTGCAGCATTTTCGAACGCTGGCTGTGTACTTCCGCAAGTCTCCGAAAGGAAACAACAGGTTGGGGAAGATTCAGGTTGAACACTGCAACGTTAAACCTGAACAAGTTCTCAGACCCATGGTTGACTGCCCCACCCGTTGGAACAGCTGCTGGGAAATGCTTCAGCGGCTAATAACCCTCCAAGGAGCATTGGCCAAATTTTTTGCCTACCTGAAGAAACCTGAAGGCCGCACAGAGTTCGACGACATGGCAAAGAAGCTTCGACGCCCGAAACCCGAGGAATGGTTTGCTATTAAATGCCTGAAGGCGCTACTGGGTCCGTTTGCAGTTGCATCGGAAACTCTCAGCGGCCAGACCTATCCGACCGCGCCGCTAGTACTACCCGCGCTCTCTGGTATTCGAAAGCATTTAGAGAGGGATGATCTCTTTAATGCTCTTGCTGCGGAGGAGGAGGACGACGAAAATTACGTCTTTGAAACCAAGCGCATGATGAACGAATGCAGAGAAGCTATGCTGGCGCTGTACACGAAGCGGTTCAAGGAGCTGGAGGAAAGTGAGTTGAAGTGGGTTGCATTTTTGGATCCGCGGGTAGCGAAGCGAATGTCCCACCTAAGCCCGGCGGATACTCCAGGCGCATGCAAGGAAGTTGTGAAAGCAATGGTTGACTTGGCCCGAGACAATTTGCCTAGAGAAGATCCCGAGAATGCCTCTCCAGCCCCTGTCCAAGCAGAACAGCAAGTCCGCGATTACATGTACGATCACATGTTTGGTCCTGACATCGTTCCCACTCGCCCCACGAAGCTGGAAGAAGACTGCGAGAATGAGTTCACCCGCTACTTGGGCGCTGTCACGACGGTGAAGGGCAAGACAAGTCCCTTTGACTGGTGGCGGGTCAATGCTGGAAACTACCCTAACTTGAGCCGGCTAGCGAGGAAGTGGCTGGGAGTTGTAGCAACAACAGTTTCGTCGGAGCGCGCGTTCTCAACAAGCGGAAATATTGTGACAGCCAAGCGCAGTAGTCTATCACCAAACTTAGTGAGAGACCTTGTGTTCATAGCTGAAAATTGGCGTGTTGGTCATCAGTAAGAAAGTTCACTGGTAATACATGTATATGCTTTAAACAAACCATTCCTTTCAATTCAAAATATGATTGGCCACATCAACCTGCAGGGCGAGTCCATGCTCAAGATGCTCGTGGTGCATAAGCACTTATCCAAAGTTTTTCCAGCTGTAAAAATGTAAAAGTTGAAGGTGTTCAACTGGGCGGGCAACGCGAGGCCGGATGAGCCCGAGCGGCGATGCTCATGCCAGAACTCGTTGAACGCCGAGTCGTACTCCTCAAGCGTGAAGAACTTAGTGTCGACTCGGAGCAGTCGTCGTGCTCCGCACGCGTAGTCCAGTCCGCGCTCGAGGTCGTCCGGGTGCACACCTCAATTGGCAACGCACAGGAACGCGCCGTGGTCCTCCGTCTCGCAGATTGAGAAGTCGCCATCGTTGTCGTGGTAACGCGAGAAGATCTCGGGGAAGGCGTCCTGCAGCACCGGCTTGAGTAGGTTTCTGCGCGAGTTGAGCTCCGGCTTGAAGTTTCAGAAGTACCAGTCGTAGCCCAGCGCGGAGCGCGTTGAGCTGCTTGAGGTTCAAATTGCGGGAGGGCGGACTCGACATCGTGGTCCTGCTAGATGGCCGTGCCGCAGCCGCAGGTCACGGAGCAGTCCACTATTCAACACCACCCGTTGGGAAAGCCCGGCAGATTGCCGTTGAAGCCGTTGTGCCACCTAGCACAGTTGTTGGTGCCGAACGAGCGCTCACCGACAGTCACCGGCTAACGGCTTTCTACATGTCGGCCATCGTGTACTTCAGCTTTGCAGGCGCTTGAGAAGTAGTTGGAGCGTCTGCCGGGCGCGCCGTGCGTGCCAAAGGAGGTGTCCGGGCACCCTATCATTAACCGCGATCAGTACTGCACGTCGAAGCGGAACGAGTCATGGTTCGTGCACTTTCAGCGCGGGGCGCGCGTCTTCACGCGCTTGTACGAGCGCCAGTAGTATTCCTTGAGCAGATCCATGCGGGTGAGTTCTCAGGGTTCATTAGCAGCCCCACGATCGTCGTGTGCGAAGTGCATCGCTCGACAGTAGCGAAGACGGTGCCGAGCGAGTGCACGATGTGCTCGTAGTTGATGTACGTGTACGTGGCCGACTCCGCGTCGTAGCCGCCGAAGCACTCGGGGGAGCGGACGGGCCAATGCTCGAACATCGTGGCGCCGACAGGCTGCGTGCTCATAGTCGACGTCCACTTGACCGGGGACCTCTTGCCGCTGTTATTGAAGCTGTTCAGCGAGTCCCATGAGCCCGTGGACGTCACGCAGCGGCTCGATGTTTTACTTGGCAGCCAGGTCCGTTCGAGCTCCACGATGGCGCCTTCCGTGCAGCTGGTGTAGGCTCGTAGGGCCGGAACATCGAGTAGCCGTCAGGCACTCGGACTGAGTTGACGCCGGCCTCCGCCATCTCCTTGATGTCCACTTCAGTCACCTAGTCGGCATAGTTGTCCCAAAGCTGTCGGTTCGCCTCCTTGTCCAATACTGTGTTGAAGGAGTGTGTATCCATCACCGTTTTCCCCGGGCTGTCGTCAATAAAAACATCCTTTGGGGTCCAGTGTGTAGACGTTCAGGCGCCGTTTTCGTCGGTTTACATGTTGACGGGGTCGTTCGTCGAGCAGAATCCATACACAAGCACGTCTGAGCCGCATGTGGTCCAGGCGGAGAACTGGTGCTGGCACTTGAACGGCGTCCCGAGCGCTTCCGCAGCAATCAGTCTTCCTTCTTTCATGCTCTTGTCAGCCTTAGCCACACCGGTGCTCTTGTCGATCTCGTCGGCGCTTTTGCTTCGTCTGGATACCACGAACCAGAGGTCAGGACTGGCGCACCACCTTGCAATCTCCTGTCCTCACAAATGTAAACCAGCACGTACGTCGTCCTGCTGTCGGTACCCAACGCGAAGAGCGTTACGGCCAAGGCCTTGCACCTGAGAGACAGCAAGCTGCTGCTGCTCGCCTACGACGCGTGCCCCATCGTACCGCTCTGCGACTTCGCCAAGCGCACTCTATTAATACCTCGGCGCTCGGCGGCCTGTGGGGTGGCGGAACACTTGATTCTGTGTGGTCTACACAAGTTCCATAAGCATACTATTTTCAAGTATAAGTCGTGAAGGGAGGTTCACGGGAGGTTCAGGGGGGCCATACGCCCGCTGAACGTACAGGTCGTAAACTGGCCGTTCAGCGGTACGTCCCCACCACTACTCGCGATTGCCACCGCGATAGGCACGCGCAAAGAGAGGAAGTCTGAGATGGCCGCGCCGATTTGCCCCGACTCGGGCCTGCAGTCACAGCAGTGAGTCAGCAGCAGTTGGACCAGAGTGTGGGTAAGAACCTGGGCGGTTCATTTTCCCGCCGGGCTGGCGCCCGCGCAGCCTCTTCTCCCCCCACCAGCCAAAGCTTCAACATGTTGAGCAGAGGCGAAAGAGATCCCCCCGACAACGCGCGAGCCTTGGAGCTCCTCCAGTCCTCCCTCCCGATATGCGCACCTGGTCTTCTGCATACCCCCTCATATCTGTTTATCAAGGTCGTGGGTCAAGTAGCCAATCAAACCAAAGCATTGACTTTTGTTAATATGTGGCAGATCACTAGGAATCTGGGCGGAAAGGGAAGATCACCATCGCCTCCGTGCACAGGTCCCCTACCAAGTAAGTTGTGCTTTGAAAGGCTGTAAATGAACATTAATTTTCCAAGGAACTCAGTACGCGTGTGTCCGCCAAGTTTCATGCCTCATTTCCGAATTTGCACCCACCATGACTGCCAGCAAGACTCTTCGCATCCGCCTCACGATCAAGCAGAAGCTTGCAATCTGCGAGTACGCCCGAAAGACGTGCGCCCAAGGATCTGAGCTGAGCTATGCCGACCTCGCACGCTAGGCGACACAGACTTCAGTACAGCAAGATCTCCGCATTGCTTAACTAGTTGTCAGTACATTTATTATAATGTGTCTACTCTTATCCGATCCGCATACCCTTCCTAATCGGATCGCTGTACCCATGCGCATAACGGGGGGGAGTACTGTACATGTACCGGTAGTGTTCTTGACGGTCCGGTAGTGTTCTTGACGGTCCGCATGAAACCGCAGCGATGTAGCCAAGTTCTCGGACCGCTTCGGCGCGCCTCCCCACATACGGCAAGCGAAACTCCACACGGCTGTGAGCTCGAGGGCCACCATGACGACGGTCAACCTCATACCTCGGTACGATGCTCTTCTTGATCTGCTCCATCGCTCGAGCTGGGCGCGCATCGCTCACCGCTCCTGCTCTCTCTTTTTGCGTCTGCCTAACAGCCACATCTTCGGACTCAAAACCGATGTCCACTCGAACGTGGCTTTCGTCGACGACCAAACTGTGGCATATCCCGCAGGCCACCAGATAGTGGTGTGCTCCCTCGACGACAAGCGCCAGAAATTCATCGCCGGCACTGAAGCCTCGGAGGGCGTCACCGCCACAGCGCTGGCCCCAAGTCGTCGCTTCCTGGCCGTTGCTGAGCGCAGCGAACGAGCGCTCGTGAGCATTTTCGACCTCAAGACGCTAAAGAAGCGCAAGGTGCTGAGCTCGGCCGATGCACAAGCCCGGAGCTACGTCAGCATGGCCTTTAGCGCCGACAACCAACTCCTTCTCACACAAGGAGGGGCCCCCGACTGGATACTGACGTGCTGGAATTGGTCCAAAGGTAAGCCTGTGGCCAGCGTCAAGGCTCCACTGCATGTCATGGCGCCCCATGCATCGCCAAGCTCGGCGATGCTGGCGCTTGCAGGTCAGTCAACGATGCACACGATCAGTGGCAGCATGGCTCACTTGAGCTCGTCACCGTCCGACGCCAACCTCATGGGATCCGGTGCAAACAACTCGGGGGCGACGGCAGCTACAGCTTCCCCGCCGCAGGTCTCTGCTTGCTCGTTTAGCGATGTTGACGCAGGATTGGTGTGCGTCACGGGTGCTGGTCTCGTCCGCTTCTTCAGAGTGCTCGAAACAGCCTTTCGCCCGTTGCCAAGTCCTCGCATGGAGGCCCACGTGTTCCTAGCCCATGCTTGGCTGAAGCAGCGTGACGACTACTTAGTCGCAGGCTCCGCCGCGGGGGATCTGATGCTTTTTCATGGAGGCGAGTTTGTCACGCGTCTCAGTGCGTCCCCGGGGCCTGGGAAGGCAGTAAACAGCTTGACTGCAACCACCAAGGGATTGCTGTGTGGACTCAGCGATAACACAGTGGCCATGTTCAGTGTCGTTTTAAGTGACAGTGGAGATGCAACATCGCCCAATGCGCATTCCGAGGAGGAGGCTGGATCATCCCCAGTACCCCAGGAGGACCATTTTCTAGAGGATGCATCGGAGATTTTGACGCTTCAGCGACTTGTACGAGTCGACACCGGATCTGGTTACGTTGCGACTATTGCAGTGAGCCCCAACGAAGATGTCATTGTCGTCGCCACTTCGAATGCGCAGCTACTCACATTTCCGTACCAGATTCACACATCAGGAGTGCATTCCGGTACACCAGCTACCGCTCCGGTGGTAGACGAATCAGCTTCAATCGCTGTCAGTGGTGCGGGCGTTGGTGGAGTGCCGGGTGTAGCTACGTCGGATTCTACAATTACTCAGAGCGAAGATGTTGAATACGTGGTAACGAGTTTTCATCAGCCGAGCGACCCAAGTACCAGCAATGGGCCACCGGGGGGAGCTAACGGGGGTATTCCCGGTGGTTTGCTACATGTGACGGGC
Organism: Phytophthora pisi; assembly: GCA_024679225.1. Classification (NCBI taxonomy): domain Eukaryota; phylum Oomycota; class Peronosporomycetes; order Peronosporales; family Peronosporaceae; genus Phytophthora; species Phytophthora pisi. The sequence continues at coordinate 8,053 of JAIKVJ010006376.1, forward strand.
ATGGACGTGTGCGTGCGCAAGCCTCTCCTCGTGACCTGCGGCTTAGATCGGACAGTGCGAGTCTGGAATTATATCGACCGCACCTGCGAGGTTGCCAAGCGTTTCAACGAGGAAGCTTTCAGTGTAGCATGCCATCCTTCTGGGCTGCACCTGCTCGTCGGCTTTGCGGACAAACTGCGTTTGCTCAATATCCTGATGGACGACATCCGCTCTTTCAAGGAGCTACCCGTAAAAGCCTGTCGTGAATGCCAGTTCAGCACAGGTGGGCATCTCTTCGCGGCAGTAAATGGCAATACCATCCAAGTCTTCTCACTCTTCACGGGAGAGTTGGTTGCCACGCTTCGAGGTCACAACGGCAAGGTGCGCAGTCTCTTCTGGAATGCTGACGATTCGAGCATCGTGTCTGCGGGTCTTGATGGTGCTGTTTATCACTGGGACCTTGATGAGGCAAAACGCGAAGCCGAGTTCGTGCAAAAAGGAGTCTCCTACTACTCAGCACTCTGCAATCGCGAAGGCACCGCAATTTACGCTGTTGGGGGTGATCGATTGCTCAAAGAAATTGAAGTACCGTCGTCTCAACTCACCAAAGAATTTTTGTGTGATGCTACATTGGGACAACTCGTGCTGTCTGGATCACAACGCCTGCTGTTTGGTGCTGGAGCTGAGCCCGATCGGCCGGGGGCAATTCGAGCGTTCAAATTCCCACTGACAGGCGAATCCACAGAATTCCAGTGTCTAAGCGCGCCTGTTACTCGGCTGCGGGTCTCATTTGATGACCAATTTCTCTTCGCTGCAGGAGAAGATGGCGCTGTGTGTATCTTTGAGGTGCGGGATAAGGAAGGACGCCCCACGCGCACTACTGGAAAAGACGGCGACATTTCGTTATCTGCGGCATCCGTTGGTGGCGGGTTTGCTGGCGGCTCCTATCATCACGACGGCTTCGGAGGTCATGGAGGTAGCATGGCGGCGTTTTCGGAGGAGATTCTGGTGACCAAGTCCGACCTAGAAGAGAAAAATACGCTGATGCTCGAGCTGAAGAACAAGGTGGACGAACTCATGCTCCACAACGAGTATCAGCTGCGTCTCAAGGACATGACGTACAACGAGAATTTGAAAGACCTAACGGAGAAGTTCACGCACGAAATTGAGCTTGAGAAAAACAAGTACGAACTGCTTAGAGAGGACAAGAACGACATTGAAATGGAGTACGAAGAAAAGATTAAGCAACTGGAGGAGCATCACCTGCAGCAAATGCAGGAGACCGAGGCGACATATCAGCAAAAGATTATGAAAGAAGTTGAACGATACCAAGAGGTGCTGACCCAGCGTGAGGCGCAGTGCCTCCATTGGAAAAGCGAACAGCAGCGTCTTGTGACTACACACGATAAATATGTGGCCGACGTCACTGAAGATTTTGAGCAGCGGTTGAACGAAGATCGTCAGCTGCGAATGCAGATGGAAGAGGAGAAGGACGAGCTAGGTCGGGAGTACCGCGAGACCGTGGCACAGGTAGAAGCCGACGTGGACGAAGAAATCGAGGCGCTCAAAAAGAAGTACGAAGATAAGTTACAGGCTGAACGCGAGGCTACGCTGCGGTTTAAAGGGGAAAATGGCATCATGAAGAAAAAGTTTTCTGCGCTACAGAAGGATATCGAAGACCAACGCGACCAAATCAAACTACTGCTTGAGAAGGAGAAAGAGCTGATCGAAGCCATCAAGCAACTGGAGAAGGAGATCCAGGCATTAAAGCGCGAGATTCGCGCCCGCGACGAAACCATTGGCGAGAAAGAAAAGAGAATCTACGACCTCAAGAAGAAGAACCAGGAGCTGGAGAAATTCAAGTTCGTGCTGGACTACAAAATTAAGGAGTTGAAGCGTGCTATCGAGCCGCGCGAGAACGAGATCGCTGACATGAAAGCTCAGATCAAAGAGATGGACCAGGAGCTGGAGCTTTTCCACAAAAGCAACGCTCAGCTGGATGTGCTCATTGGCGAGCAGCGGCAGCGCATCAACGCTTTGCAGAAGTCCATTGCAGGACACCGGCAAGTTCTGAGCGACCAGCAAACGTCAATGAGACGCTTTCGCTGCGATCTACACGAATGCGTGCGCCACCTGCAGTCACCCAAAGAGCTGGCGCTCCAGGTGGCACAGCTTTACAATAAGTATGTGACCACCGACGATGGACCCGGCGGCTTCGGTTCAACCAATGCAGGCTCTGGGGGCGACGTCGAAGCTGAAATCCAGCTCGAGTATGCGCGACAGAAGCAGTACCTGGAGAAGTCAGTTCACGTTCTCAAGCGCAAGTACACGGCTGACGCGCAAGAGCACCAGCGCGAGAATCTGCGAGCAACCTCTGACAATATGCTTCTCATCCGCGAGATCAACGACCTGCGCAGCGCCCTCATAGCTGCCAAGAACAATCTTCAAATGGAGCGGGCTACTATGGCGACTGCTAGTCTAGGAGCCTCAGCCATGAACCAAGAGAAGACCCACGGCAGCAGGACGTTGGCTGCGGCGCTGGAAGCGGTGGGTGGGGATCCGGATGTGCTGATTGCCAGGCAGCGAGTTGAAATCGAAGAGCTACGCCGGGCTGTGAAGGCGCTGGAGGACAAGCTGGCGATCAGTAGTACAGGCAGCAGGTCGGGAGAAGTATTCCCCCCTATTGGTCGTGCCGTGGACGGTTAGGTGCTGTATATGCAGGGCTTGGATCGAATGGATCCAAGAGAAGACTCAATTGTGTATTTCGATTTAGCTTACAACGTCATGTGCGAATCAATCCTTTCTATCCATACAGACACCGCAGAGTCAATGAGTTGAAGTGGACCTTAATTTCTGCTTCAACTTACTCTGGAGTGGATATCGTATCCGTCTTCAACAGAAACTTTTCGTTTGTATTTCCATAGCTGTGAGGGAGAGACCTGAGAGCCGCATGCTGCTACGAAATCCGCCGTCATGACAGACCACTTGCCATCAGCATGAGGCACATACATGGTCAGCAACATGTTCTCGCAGGTACGCAACGATTCAGTCGGGAGGCTCACCATCCTGAATAGGTGTCGGGCGGAAAAGAGCAAGGCTCGGGTATTGATTGCCCAGCAAGATATCTCCATCTGCATTGCTCGTTGTGTCGCAGTTGAGCCCGATGTAGCGGTCCAAGTTAAAGCGATCGCGCGACGTTACTCGCCCTAGCTTTCATTTCAAGATCTTCTTCGTCTCAGCCACAGCACCCCATGGCAACCGATCTATGCCTGTCTGAAGGCGTTCCAGTGCTAACCGTCTCTCATGTCGTTAGCCGCGAATGCCTGGGCAAGCACAGCGTCGGCGCTCTACCGCACGTGGCCCGGCCTTCCTCGATACGGTGTCAGGTCCGGATGCAGTGGGTAACCGATAAATTAGGTCAAATGGCATAGTTGGTC
>JAIKVJ010006377.1:0-11080 GCA_024679225.1 Phytophthora pisi
GCGAATGCGGAGGTGTGCTGGAATGTCCAAGCTCTCTGTCAACACATTGACATTTGCCGTTGGTTTCGTGAGAATGAGCAAGGTCCGTTCCGTTCGATTGCAGCTTTAGCACGTGTGTGGCTGGGCAGAAGCCCGTCAAACGCTTTTCAGGAGCGTGTGTTTTCAACAGGAGGCGTCGTAATGAGTAGCCGCAGAACAAGCACCGAGAACAACCGAGCGGAGAAGCAAGTGCTTCTGAAGCACAACTGGGGTGAGATACTTCACATGGAGCAGGAGGCTGAAAGGTGCGAGGAGCTCCGTTCGCTCAAACCAACGACACAGTACTAATCAAAGTACTATAGTAATATACTGATCAATTTGTAGACGGGCATCTGAAGTTACTAAGTACTATAGTAGGTCTTCAAACGCTAACCCCGAGGTACTGCCAGCAAGTTACGAAAAGTGCCAGTACTGGCAAGCTCTGGTTGCAGGCCAGCTTCGGTTCAATCTGACGGCGTTCGTGATATCGGATCCGTCTGCGCAAAGATCCATGCAGCCTGTGATGGGAAACAACCTTCTGGGAGAGACATATTGGGCCATCTTCATTCCGATGAGCTAGGCGTTTACGAGAACAGAGCCATGTATGACGCGAAGAGCGACCCACTGACCGAGGACACGCTGATTGAGATGCGTGGCGGATCAGTGAAAGATGCGCTTATCGTGGAAGTGCCGGGGAAGGATCCAGTGATACCTCGCACCGCTACCATGGACGACCAGGAGACGATTGCTCAGGAATGCAGCTCACTTGACGATTGGAGCATCGGCACTGTGCACGAGATTCCAGCCATCTCCAGATTTATGAGCCAGTTGGGTGGATGTACCGAGACTGGGAAGATCTTTTGGCGCCTGGAAGACAAGCAGGTCGTGTCGCTGATCATCGATGGGTGGTTCCGGGAGTCCACCACTGAGAATCGCAATGCTCTTGAGAACAAGAAGAGCATTCTCATTGGGTCTCCGGGAATCGGCAAGTCGACCCTGCTGTGCCTGATGGCCTTCTACCTCGTGTTCAAGCGCAAGAAGAATGTGTTGTTGTATCGGCAACAGGGGTTCAACAGGTGTCTCCTGTATATGACACACGACGCGGTCCAAGTGGTCTGCTTCTCAGTCCCTTCGTTGGAAGACCCTGAGGCGAGCGAAATCTATGAAGCGCTCACCAGTCAAATCTGCGCCAAGAATATCTGGGTCCTGTTGGATGGGTTTCCTTACGGTGAAATCCCCGCGGGTTTCGAGCCATTTGACATGCTCGCAACATCGCAGCAAGTGGACCTGAAGTCCCTGGAGGCAGTTGGCTCGTATTGCTGCCTTTTGCCTAGTTGGTCAAAGACGGATCTGATGTCGTTGGGAAGATTGCTGTACGAGTTTGCGGAGGATGAAATGGAGACTAGATTCTATTATTCCGGTGGCAGTGTGCGCGACTTCACGATGGACACGGTAGACGACATACGTCGAGGCGTCGACAACGTTGTTACCAGATCAGAGAATACGCAGCTGCTTTTTTCGTCGAGGGGTTCGATTTTGTCTGGGAGCTCACAATTTGATCGTCTGCGTCGCACGTTTGTGGAAAACTCGAGTGAAACCGCTCAGTTCACCTCGCCACGACATTGGGAACAAGTCATTGACTCGGAATACGCTCTCCGCAGCCTCTCTGAGCCCGGATGATCTATTCGAATGTATACCTGGGCTCGAGGTGCTGGGCATGTGGATGGATTTTCGCAAGGTACATTCACAGCCTTGCTGCCGTGAATCAGCTCAGACTTCACATATCCAAGTACGACCGACCAATGCCAAGAAAGCCGAAGCAACCACGGCATCTGGAGATGAAGTCGCTGAAGTCGTGCTCCTTGGCGACAGTGATCTGCAGATACGCCACGTTGCTCTTCTTCCCGGAGGAATATTTTAGTTTCACGATGTTGGGGAAGTTGTCGCAGTCCGGGATTCAGTAAGTGAAAGCACTATCCTTCCACTCCCTCGAGACCTTTCGATTTGCTTTTTATTCATAACTTTACCATTTTGCACGATCAACTAAGCCGAGCTGTTTCTTCCCAGATGTCGTCAGTGACACTGACCCACCGCTGTATACTTAAGTATTGCTCTGTGTCCGAGCCTTGCAGCGTGTAAGGAGTTTGTGCTAAAATCTGGCCCTGATCAAGTGTATGTGGGCTATTACGAGGAAGTTCATTTCGGGATTGCCCAAGGAACGACGTGCCTCTGCGCGACACAACACCCGGTCTCAAACGCAAAAACGTCCCCGTGGACCACGGGGACGTACCACGGGCCGTGGTGGTGCGTAGCTGGGAAGGATGTCCCACACCAAGTAACAGTACTTTATATTAATACTGCATAGTAGTTTTTTTTCGCATTGTAGGTGCAACCTCCGCTTAGCGGTGTCCACGTTAATATACTCAATTGCAATGCGCCACCTCGTTGCTCTTCATAAGCTACTTGACAAGTGGCACGTCCTCATCCAACGGCGCACTCTTCTTGTCAGCATGCACCTCCCCGTAAATCGCTATGATAGTCTGTTAGGTGGAATATGGGTCAAGACGTCTACCGAAGGAGGTGGAAAGCGATCGTAGGCAGCCCGAGAAGTCGCCTCAGACTCACACCACCAGTCTGAATCTTCGCGCGGACGTGCTCAATATCGCGAACACCATCCGATATTAGTAGAACCTGAATCCCCGGTAAGGGCGTCGAGTCTCCGCGTCTTCCATGTCCTAAAATCAGGGGGTGGGCCAATTGTTTTAGAGGGCCAAGGAGTTGGGAACTTCGGAAAGCTCCACGAGAAGGTTGTGAAATCCATCAATGGAGTTAAGAAGGGAACCGTAGGTATTGCATAGTGGTGATCTACTGTACTCAGGAATTCAAGACCCCAAGTGAGAAGGTCTCGTAGGACATCAATAGAGTTTCGTAGTCCAAGAAGGAGGGCGTAGGTATTGATTGCATGGTGGTGATCAACTGTACCTCACTCTAGGTAAAAATTCCAGACACAAATGCACGAGTCAGCGCCGACGGACACTAGCTGTCGCTCATCGGGGCTCCAAGCTAGCGAGTTGACGGTGTTGGAGTGTCCGCGTGCCGATGCAAGCAGCGATGAAGAGCCGATATCGAAGAGCTTCACTTCGCAGTCTTCGCCACATGTCGCCAAGAACCGCCCGGAGGGTGACACGACCGCACACGAGACTTTGAGACGGCTGGGGTCGACGATCTGCTGGACGGGCTCCGGTTCGTCGCAGTCCCAGAAGAGAAGCCTGCCATCAGCGCCCGCCGTCACGATCTCCGTCTCGCTGTCCAATCTCTGGGTGATCCCGTGGAAGGCGCCTTCGCGAACTTGTTGCGCTACAATCCGTCGAGCCCCTTTCAGGTCGTAGATGAACAGAGCCTTGTCAACTCCGCAAGAGTGAACTCGATGAGGCAGCTTGAGATCGACCAGGACCCCCGTGACCGCGCGCTTGTGCTCGTGGAATTGGAGCACCAACTCGCGCGTGGCAAAGGACCAAATGCTGACTCCACCGTCACTGGCGCCACTCACCACATACTGAGCACTGCAAGCGACTGCGTTAACCTCTCCACGATGCGCCGTCGCAATGTGCCACTTCGGCTGTGCAGTTCCAGCGTCATACGCCCGAAGCCAGCCATCAGCCCAACCAGAGATCACTAGCGCCGATTGACTCGACGCAGTCGGAGTTTTAGTGATGGTAATGCACTGCCCTGCCACGGCCTCGGTCGCCATGCACTTGAGGTGGTAAGTGGAGAGATCCCATACGCGTAAGCTGCCGTCGACGGAAATGGTGGCAAACTCCTCGCACGAATTCCCGAAGGCGCAGCCTGTGACGGACCCCAAGTGGCTGCTCGCCAGCTCGGAAGTCACGAGAGTCGTGGCAACGATGTGGTACATTTTACCTGCAGAGGTTCCGGCAAACAATTGCGCTCCGCCTGGACTGATCGATATGCTGGTGATGCCCCCGACAAGTTGAACTTGACCCACGAGGTTCCAGTCCGAGTCGCGGCCTACGAGTTTCTTGAGAACACCGTCTCCAGCGCCCACGTACACGTATCCGGTGTCTCCACATGCAGCGACGCTGTGCACGCCATTCCTGACGACGGGCACTGCGTTGCGGTACACCAGCGATTCCGTATTGAAAACGACAAGCTCCCCAGCAGAAGTGCCAGCCAACACGTCCGTACGTGTCTGGGTGATCGTGGCGCAGATATAACTGCGTGCGATCCCAACATTGGGCATCGAGAAGGTCGACACCTCGAGTCGGTACTGCATGCCGGCAATGTCGTAGGCTAACTCGCCGAACAAGAGCTGGCTAGAGTGAGCAAAACAGAGCGAGTACTTCGGACGACGACACTTTTCGTCCATCTTGCCCCAGTTGAGGACCGTGACGGGAGTCGGGAACGCTTTGGTCAGCACCACCTCGGATGTCTGACGCGGAAAAACAAGCAAGCATGCACATCAGTCTAACCCTGGCGACGAGTTACGATGTGCTTATGAATGCTACAGTACTCACCCGCATATCCCAGAGAATGATGCGGCAATCTACAGAGGAAGCAGCGAGGAAGTGATCGTCCGGGGAGAAGGCCATTTGCAGCACGGGACGGAAGAACCCTTCGAGACGGTAGCGTTCTCGTCCCGACGCCAGATCCCAGATGACAATGAACGCGCCGCCTCGATCCGTTCGACCCGAGAGCGGAGGGATCTGCGCTGATGCGAGCAACGCGCCCGTGTTCGACATACTCAGCACGTTGATCTCCTCCTCGTGCGCGCACAGCAGCTCCTGACTCTGCGAGTCGTGGATCTTGCCGATCACCACAGCCGAGCCCATACTGGCGTGCAGCACCAACGCCAATGTTAACTCCTCCCCATCCTCCTATTGCCTGCAAATTCATACGTACCAGGTGATGTAGCTGTCCGGGTCCGTCGGGTGTGCGTGGATCGTGCTTTTGCCTTTGCCGGTGTATCCGCTGAGGTGCTCGAGCTCGATCGAGAGACTCGGGTGGCCTTGGTGCTCCGGGTTGTTGCTCGACGCGTACATGTCGTAGTCATTGCGGTAGCCGCTGTGCGACGACGAGGACGAGTCGAAGCCGCTGGAGGCCGACGACGGAGCCTTCGCGTACCTATCAGCACTGGCGGAACTCAGCGCGCTGGGCGCGAACAGCTCCGGATCGATGCCGCGACTCTGGCGGTGCGTCATGGCCGTCGTCAATGACAAAAGTGCACATGGAGGGGTGCGTCGCTTCAAGATCGAAACTGCTTGACCATGCGGAAACTTTTGTGGAAGAGAGTACTGCGCGATTTGTGCCCACTTTTTGGGTGTGGAGCCGGTGCAAAAATACGGCTGTGACTCAGATCTATCGCCGAAGCTTCCCGCTGAAGTGCAAGTGCAAAAGAATGGGGAGAAGACGTCGAGGGCGAGCTCCTCTCCAGGCTCAAAGGCTTTCAGTGCTACGTACTGCTCGTCCAGTCGCTCTGCCTTTGACGTCCGTTCGGCCGGAAATCAGGTCGGCTGGTGCCGAAGCGTTTCGCAGCGCCAGAATCAGGACCCAATTTTGTGTATCCACCTGCGTTTTCCGCCAATCGTAACGCGTCAAAAAGCATTTCCGCCAATCTCAGATGGGGGCGTGGATCTGCGAAAAATACGTCGGTCTAAAAATTAGAACGCCCTTTTTCACCCCGAGAGAGACCGCTTAGCTATGAGAACAAACGACGATCAGCCGTAAAGCGCTTGCTGTGAGGTGCGGTCGCGGGGAGCAAGGGCGATATCTCGTCTCCCAGGTCGCGTCCGCAGGTGCCGCCGGTCTCTGAGTGAAGCCGAGACGCCGCTGCGTCCTCTCATCCGCGCGCGAGCCTCCCCCGACGCCTGTAGCGCGCGCTATCGCTGCGTACAGCTCGCGCCCCTTTTCGCTAGTATACCAGCCAACCCCCGGTCTTTTAGCGCCTTAATTAATCCCCACAGATACCGCAATGCTGCGCGCCAAGCACATGGGCTTCAAGAGCGTGCGCCGCGTGGAGGTGAAGGCCGAGACGACGACGCCCGGCGAGCTGCGCGCCACCGCGGACGCGTCGGGCGCGCGCGTGGGCACGTCGCGCAGCCGCCGTACGCTACCCAAGCTCGAGTTCACGGTGGACGAGGAGGGCGCCGTGCTGCACGGGCCGCAGCGCGGCTCGTACCCGTTCTACGCCACGTCGGGCAACGACCCGAACGTCGCGGTCACCGCGGCGGACGCTGCGCCGTTCAACTCGGCGCTGGAGAGGGACCTGGCCGCCAGCTTCCAGGCGCTGCACATGCGCGACTTCCCGTCGCCGCCGGGAGGCAGCAGCGGGGAGAACGAGGAGAACGAGGGAGCCGAGGGCTGCGAGGTAGAACGGCGGGAGAACGACGACGACGCAGCGGGGGCCCCCACGCCGCCCCCGCAGATGAAGGAGTGCGTGCTGAACGACACACGCGCCACGACGCTGGCGCTGAAGTACGACAACGCGGTGGGGAAGTTCGTGTGCGGCTCGTCCATCGAGCGTTTCTCGGGCCACACGGGCGTCTGCCGAGTGCTTGGCAGCAAGAAGTACCCCATCATCCCGCACAGCTTGAGGCTGGGCGATCTACTGAGGATCGGCTCGGTGGGGCTCGTGGTGTGCGAGCTGAACCGCACGGCCAGCGAGGAGACGGAGGAGGCGCTGACCAACGAGCAGTACGAGTTCTTGAAGGAGAACTACCTGAGTCTGCCCCTACAGCAGACGTTCCACCCGACGGAGAGATCCCCCGACATGGAGGACGGAGAAGAGCACGACGACGACCAGAAGGACCATGAGCGCACGATGCGCGTGGGAGGAGACACGTCGGACGAGGGCGAGTCGGAGGAGGACAAGGACAGGAAGGCGGCGAGACGCTCCAGCGCCGACGCCGGGGACAGCGCGGACGCCCGCCACAACAACATGCCGCTGGGCGTGGCTGGCACCACGGGCAAGAAGTTCTGCTACATTTGCTACGACGGAGACGAGTTCCCGGACACCAACCCGCTGGTTGCCCCCTGCCACTGCAAGGGCGACACCAAGTACGTGCACCTGGACTGCCTGCAGCGCTGGAACAACAACTTGGATGCGGACGGCAGCAACCCGAACCAGAAGGTGTGCGCGGTCACCAACACGGACGGACTGGATGTGTGCAGCATCTGCAAGGCCACGTATCTGACGAGTGTGCGTCTGGAGGATGGCCGGGTGGTGTCGCTGCTGGCCAAGAAGCTGCCGCCGCCGTACGTCACATTCGCCGTTGTCACGCAGCACGAGACGCGGAACCGCTCGACGGCACTCACTAACACGCGTTTCCAGCTCAGCTTCGCGAAGTATGTTCGTGGAATTTGGGTCGTACTGGTTAGATTTTTCTGATACTGACGCTGTTGTGGTTTGTTCACACAGTTTGCCGCGTAGCCAACAATTCCTGACCATCGGTCGGTCGACTACAAACAACATGACGCTGCGGTACCGCACCGTGTCCCAGTTGCACGCCAAGGTCAAGTACCAGGATGTAAGTGTGCTGATTCGAGGGTGCGCTGGGTTGCGCTACGGGGTGGATTATCTAATTTTTGTGCTTTGTTATTCGTGCTGTTAGAACAACTTCTTCCTTTTTGATGCTTCAAGTTCGAACGGCACAATGTTATTCCTGAGCAAACCTCTGGAACTGGAATGGAACAAGACGATGCACGTGAAGATCGGACGCACGATCCTTACCCTCAAAGCGAAGAAAAAATGGAAATGGGCAGGACCCGGATCTGGCGACGATGAAGAAGACGAGGAAGGGGGGCGCGTGTCGTCACCGCGTATGAGTGCACGGGATTTTGAGAACCGTCTTTCAAGCCCGGGGTCGGCAGCGAGGAGTAATGGATTCGGTATGAGCCGCAGCAGTGCGATTAATGACCCGAGCGCCGAACTAGTGACTGCACCGTATTCCAGCCACCTCCCGCGGACATACACGGCGCCGAATGTGCTCGGCTCGCGCTGGAATCGCAGTATGCCGTCCAACGCGCTGGGCTCCAGACCACCACGCCAGCGGTCTCTGTCGAGCTCAGCTCCAATGATGCTGCATGAAGATAACAGCATTGATGAGCTGGACATCCCTTCGGCCTTCCACGTCGACGAGCTGGAGCCTGACGAACCGGACACATTTACGACGCAGGCTGTCCGTGAGCCGGTGGCGTTATCAGCATCATCAACGAGCTTCCGCGATTTCGCCGCCGAGAATGCGTCGCCCTCATTGACATCTCAGCTCGCTGGTGAAGGGATCGGTCGGACGCACGTGGACCTGCCCATTCAACGGCGCAGTCTTTATGACATGGTGGACTCGCTGTCCGAGCGCGGATCAAGCCCCGTCGTGGCAGCGGCGAGTCCTGCTGGCCGCCTCACGGAGCAAAACTAACTGGGAATGGTGTTGTTGCCGTTCGTTCCTCTTCCCTTCGCTGGCGACGCCGTGGGGCGACTGGCGCCCTGTTCTGTTTCCTGGATGCTGGCGGCGGCGTGTGCTTTCTACTCGTATATTTAACCACAGAAGGACCGGCAAGAGCACCGCACGTAAAACCACCTCAAAGACTGTGCACATTTTTCATTTTGGTCACTTGCACGAGTGTTGGATGTCTTACATGAGTTGAATATCGTACACTAGCGGATATTAGTCAGTACTTTACTACGTATACATGCAATACCCTGCATATTCTCATCTCTGCGTGTACGATCACTTCATCTGCTGTCAGCTTCAAGCCTGAGCAGCTAAAAATGGGTGGGATAAAGTAAAACTTGACGCCCAACATCGTTAGCGAATTGTGTTATCTCTCATGCCCGTGTCCACATCGATGCGGTCGCGATTGAATCGCCTCGTCCAGCTGTGGGAATCTGCTCAAGTGGAGCTTCACGGGAAATACTCGGCCGAGCGCGTTCTGAAACTCTCCCAATACGCGCGCGAGACGAGCTACCTCCACGCATTCATCATTATGCTCGTGACCCCACTACCCTGTTTGATCGTGACAGTACTCGTGGCCACCCTTCCGCTCGCTGACCCCTCCGAGGGATTCGCAGCCAACTTCATGTTCATCATTCGCAGCTACTTCAACACTTTCGTGCTCGCTTTCATCGCCACCAACCAGTTCCGCGTCACCCCCCCCCGCCCTCCCGTACCCGATGAAGCGGGCGTTCTGGAATGCTGTGTGGATCTCCGCAGTCACTTTGGGGATAATGTGCGCTTCGATCGTGCTCATTGGCTTCCCCTTACCGTTCACGATGATGTATCTAACCCCAGCACGGGCCACTTTGATCTCCGTCTCGTTGACTATTGAGTGGAGACAGACCGTCCGAGAGACTCCAGGGGGACGAGAGATGATGATCAACATGATCAAAGTCTGGATGTGTCAAGTGGTGCTGGAATTCATATATCCATCCCCCTTACTACTACGTATTCACAACGCTACCGGATAGAGCTCAGATGGCGTTCGCCTTGCTCCTGCCGGTGTTTAAACTTGCCATGAGGAACGTTTTCGCTCGAACTGTGGTCCATCTGAGCGACGAAATGCCTGAAGTGATTGTATTTAATGTGGAGCTCTTCAACGCGCTGTTTGTATCGTACTGCATGCAGAATTCGCCGTCTTTTTGGACGACTCTGGAGCTGATGCTCATTGATATCGGAATGATCACGTTGTCAGTGCGTGACATGGAGAAGGCTCGAGTTGGCTTGAAGGACTTGGAGCGACGTATTGAGGAAGATAAACGCTGGAATGATTATTGTAAGTCCATCGGCTACAGCACAGAAAACCGAGCGCTAACTACGTTAGAGCGGACGAGAATACTATTGGAACAACAACACAAACCGGACGCGAAGGTGACATCAAAAGAGAAGACAACCACAGCATTGTCCAAGCGTGGGGGCAAGCGTGGGGGGAAACAATGAGCATCAGATCCCTTGCCATGACGATGGGTAAATTCCAAGGTGCAGTAAAACCACTCCCTCTTCCAGGACATGCAGCGAAGTCCTCGAGCTCTCGATACAGCGCAGTGGTCGTTCCGACCAGTGAAGCGGTCGAAAAAGTTATGAAGAAAGTGTCGGTGAAGGTGAGATACACGCACGAGGTCCAGCAACTGCTGTACATGGCAGAGTTCCTTCTGCTTCTCAACTTGTACATGGAGGTCGTCGTGCCTCTCGTCTTCTGTAAGTGATTTAACCTACATATTCCACTCATTTGTATACCTTAACGCTCTCTATTTTGCAGCGATCTACATGCTCGCGACTTATCTGCTGCCCAACCGGGAATATTACGCTCAACTCCGCGGAATGACGCAGAGTGAGCTGATGCAAACGTTGGTGAACGTCATGTTATACTGCACACTGCAGCTCGGCTCGTTGCTGCAGCTATTCTTAATCTTACAGCGGAAATTGGGGCTGTCACCGATACACCAGTTGGCGTTTGTGTTGGAGAAGCAGTACGCCGGTGTTCAGGTCCGGTTCATCTTCTGGGTGTTTTACAATGCGCAGGCGTCCCTGCAACATCTAGGTCTGTCCACAAGCTCCTTTCTTCTTGAGTGGAATACAGGCAACACTAGCGCGCATTTTGTGTGATTTCTAGGTTACGACTACTCGTTTCGATTTGCATGGTTAGACAACAGGATAACTTCAAGTGGCTCCAGCTAGAGTTTTGTTTGTTCCCTCCAGGCCTACAGCTTCAAAATACTGTGGTCACGAATTAATCGTTTGGCTTGATAAGCCAACACGCCAATTCTCACTTGTGACTTACCCTCAAAATCGGCGCTAACCCAGCTAAAAGCGGAGGGCTCGAGCACGTCTTCACTATAATTGTGGGCGAGCTGCCTCAGCGTAATCTCTTACCGCCACGTCCATATCGATGCGGGCTCAATGGAATCGGCTCGTTCAGCTGTGGGAATCGGCGCAAGTGGAGCTGCATGGGAAATACTCGACCGAGCGCGTGCTGGAGCAAGATGCACCAAGAAAGATCAAACCAAGTTCAACTCTTTTACAACGGCTTCGGTACTCCAAACATCTAGGCG
>JAIKVJ010006378.1:0-11087 GCA_024679225.1 Phytophthora pisi
CACGGACGACCGTTCGACCAGCGATCGACTTCTGGAGGGGCTGTGGGACGATGCAGTGAGCGGGCAGTCATTCATTTCGGAGGGGCGCTGACTGGCGACGCGTCGGTTAGGTGGTGCGCTCGGCTGCGATGGAAGCAGTGACGCGAGCGATGGGTGAGCTGTGACGCGAAGGGCAGGACGGAGGTCACGAGCACCGCGTGGCTCGGGACGTGAGCTGTGAGGTGAGCCAAGGATGAAGGGGTGAGACGAGAGCCAGGTGAGCCGGTGACGTGTTGAAGTCGGCACGTGAGCCGACAGAGAGCCGAAAGAAGAAGGAAGCACGAGCTGTCAGGCTCCGTGCGCGGTAAGGAAGTAGGGTCAGTCGTGAATCTGCACTGGAGAGAACAAGTTGATTGCTTTTGCATATTAGCTCTGTTTTTCGCTATTTGTGCCACTGCCTAACCGTTCTAGCTTCCATACAACGCTTGACCGTCCCATCCAGGGCACTCGCGACAATAACACGTACCAGATCCCAGCTTCTCATGGCGTTGAACGTCCCACCAACATCACTCCGGCCACAGCCTGATCAGCTGCCAGAAGAGCTGGAAGCGCGATATACCTCTTTCCAGCATTCTCTAAAGGTAAATCTCTCGAAACCCCAGTCCATGCAGTCAACTCTAACGATTCCACGTTGAAAGCCGTAGGATCTTTGCGACCAATTACTGGCAACAGCAAGCAATGAGCATTTCGACACGGCCAATGGCGTCTCAAGGGATTCCAGCGGGACGAGTCTTGCCACAGTGGATGTTTTCGTTGAACAAGCCGAAAATCTGCCGTATCGTGACCCGCGAACTGGCGACATGGTATGTGATGATCACTGCTTCGACTTGCCAGCAAGTATTATAATCATACACTTTGTCACCACCTTGTAGATCGATCCTTTCGTACGGGTTTTCTTGCGGTCAGCTTCGGTACTCGACAGCACAGAGGTGTTCAAGACGGAAATGCGAATCGCTGACCGCAACCCCGTGTGGGACTTCCGTTGCCGAATAGTTGCAGTCCCATCGACTCAAAAAGAGCTCTTGCGTTCAGGTGGTGGATACCAAACGCGAAGACGTCGCAGGTGAAGTCATCATCCCGCTGCGCTCACTCTTGGACCAAAGAGAACACAGCAATTGGCACGTGATGCCGCCGACGCTCCGCCAGCAGATTCTCGAGAAAAAGCCACGCGACCAGCCAGCGCGAATCCGTGTCTGCGTAAAGCTAACACACACAAAGGTAAGGTGAGCCGGATCTGCTGGGGTGACGCTGTATTGATCTCCTACATGACTCTCTCGTCTATCTCCTCACCGCTCTTCACTTGTCGCGACAGTCCATCGTGCTCACTCGTGAACTCCAGCAACTGTTGAAAACGCGCGAGGCTCTCGTCAAGAAGCGACGCGATATCATCCAGGACGCACTCAACACCCGACTGCAGCAGCTGCCGTAATTCCACCCCCCCCCCAAGTCCAGTGGACTTAGTCCACAGCTAATTTACCTCAGCTTCAAACCTCAAGTGGGTGCCGTGCGTTTTATCCTTCTCACATTCAGCCTCAAACGTCAAGTGGGTGCCACGCGTTTCATCTCTCTCACCATTGCCACGCCCACCATGCTCACCACCGTCAATACTGCCACCATGTTCACGATCACACTTGTCGTTTCCGTCCCGCCTGCCGTGATTGTCGCGCCTATCACAGCCCTCAAGCTCACGCTCACCTTCACCTTCACCGCCCTCGCCGCCGTCAGCACTGCCACGATGTTCACGGTGGCCACGCCCACCATGTCGACCCCGCCTGCCGTGATGGCCACGTCTACCATTCCCCTCACGCTCTCCCTCACCTTCCCCGTGCTCTCCACCTTCAACACTATCCCGATGTCCACGATTGTCGCGCCTGCCACGTCCGTCGCGCCTACCTCGATCGCCACGACTGCCGCGTTTCCCCTCCTTCGCCCTCTTACTGTACTTGGCACTCGCCCAGTCGGGGAGTTCCGGTAGCTGCACTTCTTCCTCCTCTTTCCCCAGCCTCTGGTACAGCTCCTCGACGTACATGTGCTTGATCAGTCCGGGCGGTCTCGCAGCCTTGAAAGCTTCCAGCGCTTGCGTGACCGTGTGGTCCAGCCTCTCCACCAGGTAGTTGACAATGAGGTAGCCCGTCCTGTTGAGGCCGTGGGTGCAATGCACCGCGATGGCCCCTTCCGGTTCTTTTGCCACAAACTCGTCCACGATTTCCATGAACTTGGCCACATCTTTGGCAGCGGGTGGGCCGTTGAAGCCCTCGATGCGGAGCTTGACGTAGTGCACGCCGGAGTCCTGGAACTCCTCGTAGCCATTGTAGTACTTGAACGTGTTGGTCAGGTCGATGATCATCTTGACGTCGAGATTTTGGGCCTCCTGGGCCTCCAGAAAGTCGCTGGGCGCCCAAATTTCCTCGCTCATGCGCTCAAACTGGGGCAGATACTTGGCGTCCAGAGGCACGCGGAGCGGCACGAACCGCGAGGAGCCCACTAATGTACCCATTTTGGCCACATCGACCCAGTTGTCGGGGATTCGGTCCTTCTTTTTGGGCATGTCGTGCTGCCGGCGCCGTCTGCTGCGGCTTCTGGGCTGGTATCGACGCGGCTTCCGGGGCTCTGAGCGGCGAGGACTGCGGCTCCGACTGCGACTGGCACTGCGGCGACGGCGGCGATGGCGGGGAGGGGATGCGCTGCGACTGCGACTGCGGCCGCGGGGCATTAGGCGAGTCCTAGGAACTGTACCAGTGGATTTGGAGTGTGTCACTTGCTTGACTAGTTTTTTGTATGATCAGTATTATTCATTATGGGAGGTATTTATTAGATATCGAAGGATGGATACATTGAAATGGCTACACTTTAGCAGCAGCGGCTTGGTCCAGGTTTCGATCATGTCGGCGCATTTCCTCGGCGGAGAGGAGCAGCTCGGAGATATTGAGGTTGTTGTCGGAGGATTGCAGATTTTGAAGCTTCTTGAGGCCCGTGGTGAAGCCGTGCAGGAGTAGGAAAGCGCGCTGCGAGCGAACGAGAGCGCAGTTGACGTAGTGCAAGAAGCTGAAGCGCTTCGGGTCGGCGAGGAGTGTGTCCCAGACGCAAAGTGTGTCCGGCATGGAGAACTCACGGGCCAGAAGCGTCATGTACCACCGGAAGCTGTACAGGTCCGGTGTGAGCCCCACGGAGTTCTGCACGGTATACATCACAGTTTAGCATGGTTCGCAACCTCAAGAGACTTATCTTAAACAATGCCCTACGTACGAGGTGCTGCCACAAAGCGGCGTCGTGTTGCCGCAATAGCTTTGCGAGGCGCGCCATCTGCAGGTCTGCACCGCTGAGCGGGTTCTCCGGAGTTCGGGCGTAGAGCACTTGGAGTGACGCCATGACTGTTGCGAAGAGGTGATAGGCGTCGGCCTCCACCTCTGATGCCCAAATGATAGCCGGATTGGAGCTGCAGACGTAGATAATCGGCGCGAGGATCTCGTTCATACCCTGAACGTACCCGATGTCCGGGTTCAATTTGGCGAAGACGAACAGGATGTAGAGCATCTGCTGCTGAGCGATACCCCCGCCCGAGAAGAGTGGCAGCTCGCTGCGTGTCCGAAACACGTCCTGCTAAGAAATACCCATTCAGCTAAACTTTATACGGCACGCATAGCGAGGACCAATGTACCTTTTCGATTTCTTTCATGAGGGAGATGTCACTGCGGTGCTCCGAGCGGTCCCATTCCCCCGCTGAGAGGAAGTGCCGCCTACCAAGTCGCGCTTCCACTTTTGATATTCTTCTCGGCGGCACCGCAGCTGATCCGGCCATCCGTTCGGGTCTCCTTTGGCCACTCCAAGTAACACCCGCCAAGCTAGTGGTCGGAGGAGGTCTGACGCCGCATCTGTGCCAGTTTTACTCGAGATAGTGGCTGTTCCTCGAGGCGAGGTGTCGGTTTCTGGAATCCCTCTGAATACAAGGTCACGCAGTTCTTCCACAGCAAAAGTGCCAGCATGAGGGTGCAAGCTGGCACTCGGCAGCAGCATCCGCTGAAGGCGCTCCAGTCGGTCCATCGTATCAATCTGCAAAGGCGCGCGGTCGTAGCGAGCACGCATTGTCATGAAAGCAACTTAATTGGGCAGCCCCAGAATAGCCCCTCAACGCTTTAGTACTTGTATGCTCCCCGCCATGAATAGCGGTGTTTTGGTGCTCCGCCACTGGTGGCACTGGCGGCACACGCAAGCGTTGTGAAGGATCCCGCTGCGACAAATTGCAGACACTTTTTTCGGTGTGCGGGGTGAGAGGTGGCTACACTCGAATCCGATTCGCTGGCCAAGTTAAAGTCAAAGTTGAAGACAGCCAAGCAGCAACATTTTGACGTACACCTTTCGCATGTAGCGATAGCAATGATGCTGGCAGCTTGGCCAGCTCAGCAATTAATATTATATTGTACAGGTACATTTGCACTACCAGACCCCAGGGTTGTCGTTCGATGAATATCCTGGACCCTGACGCGCGAAATCTGTGACATGTGCGTGGATCTCTTTATCTTGATATTTCGGCCACTTTCTGCAACAATGGTTAGTTATCTTTGAATAGCTGGATGAAGATCTATTACGATAACCTTGTTTATTGAATTTTATCAGCTTTCAAAATCAACCGGCGCCTCCCTAGTTTCCCTCGGTGCCCAGTGCCGCAGCGGCCCGTACTTCCGTCTTCAGCAACAGGTGGCGCACCATCGCGATGTCAGTGCTTCAAGCACTGCTTGCGGCCTTGTCGACTCGAAGCTCGAGAGCGAAAGCACCCTCCATTCGCCACCCTATACAAAGAGGCCTCGTTCGGCCAAATGGATACTCGACCGAGCATAGCCGAGTCGAAGAGCCTTGTAATTGGTGTCCATTTCCAAAAGGCCGTTGATACAGCCCATGTTTTCTAAACGGGTTAGGGTAAGGGACATACTAAAAGCAAGTAAGAAATCTCAAACATGGTCAAACATGTTGAAACATGGCCAAGCATGTTCGGCTTGTGGGACGGGTGTCATGGCCTACAAATTCCTATGGGCTAAGGTGATCTTCGGCTGCCAAAAGTCGCTTTGCCGGCGCTTTAAGCCCTCTGAAGACCGACCCAGCGTTGAGGAGGGAATACCATGACTAGCCATGGCACTGGGGTGAAGTTTGCAGGCTCTTCATGCCTCTCAAATGCCGCTGGTGTCGATTTCGCTTGGACGCTCCCGATAGATTTGGGTTCATTTCACCCCCTCTGACTAAAAACATGGGCTCTATCTTTTCCGTTTCCAAAAGGAGCTGTTGAAGTCGTCGTCGAAACCGATACGCGAATATGACAGTACGTCAGCTTTGTTGCAGCTTTGTTTCTGGTCAAACTTCGGTACAATCTGTAGGTACATGTACCGGTAGGTGCAATAGTATTGCGAATATTATTATTTGCATAGCTACAGTATTGCTACCTACTGACGACCAACCGAACGATTCGTCCTCTCCGCTGACTGTCTTCGTACAAGGACGTCAAGCATGCCAGCAAGACCACCTCGCCCAGCTGCAACGCCAGTATAATATCAAGCAACTGCAACTTGTAGTGCTTGCAGTCTACACGCGTCTCCGTGGGCCGGTCTTCCTAATGCATGCAGTGGGGTTTTCGCGGTCTCGAGGTGCAACCCGCACACCTCATGATTCTTGAGGGTATGCGAGTCGCACTTGAGTCAATAACACGATAAGAGTAAAACGACGATCAAAGTGGAGCGACTGCCAGCAAGAAAGCCTTAGTCATGCACATCTTGTGCAGCTCTGGTTCGTCAGCTCCCTCCCCAAAATCCAAGTTCAACCCCCTGCGACATGCCGGCTTTGGTGTGGGTCACGTTCATTAGTGTGCCACACCAAAGCCAAAGAACAGCTTTTCCGTGACCACAATCATCACCCTCCTCCACAACGAGAACCGCGCCGCGCCCGAACAATCACTCTCATCCGTCGCCCCAGCCATGGCGCACCCGGCCGGCCCCAACCCGACGTCGGTGCCCCCGCCGGCGCCCTCCTCCGCCGCCGCCTCCACGCCGCAGGAGCTGCCCAGCGTGAACCCGGAGCTGCTGCGCAGCATGATGGACTGCGTGGACACGACGCTCTTCTCGCCGGCGCAGCTGCAGAACTGGACGCAGATGAAGGCGCGCCTGACGGCCGCCGCCGAGCACAACGCGCCCGTGTCGCTCTCCGGCGGGGACCTGGCCATGGTCAAGACGGAGCTGGCGCGCACGCCCGACCTGAGCGACGCCGCCTTCCGCCAGCCGCTGCACCGCGAGGCCAGCATCCAGGACGTGCTGGCCTGTCTGCTGGACCAGCAGCCGCGCGCCCCCACGAGCTCGCAGAGCGCGGGCGGCAGCTTCCTGGTCAACTCGGAGAACGCCAAGACGGCGGCGGACGCGAAGCCGTCGCTCAAGAAGCTGCTGAGCAGCAACGACTTCACCATGACGGAGAAGAAGGAGAGCTTGCGCCACCTGCTGAGCTTCATCGACAACTCCTTCGCGAGCAACACGCCCGAGCCGCTCACGCAGGTGTACAAGGACTGCGAGGCCGGCACGCTGCAGAGGCTGTCGAGTCTGCAGCTCATGCGCAGCTTCATGACGCCCAACCCGCCCACGCAGCAGAGCAACGGACAGGGCGGCATGGGCACGCGCACCACGAGCTTCGAGATCATCCAGGCCATGCTCAACGCCACGTCCAACCAGGCCATCCAGAAGCCCATGACGAGCCAGGACAGCTTCCGCTTCCAGCACTTGGCGCGCACGCTCGAGTCCATTGAGACGGACGTGTCGGCGATTGATAACGAGGATTACGGAGGCGATGACGTCGTGCAGGTGGATAATCTGGATAATCTGCTGGATTATCACGGATCCAATGGCAACTCCTCGGCGCCAAATGCTGCGCCGACGACCAGCGCGCCGGCGCCTGCTGTGCCGCCGATGCAGTCACAGTCGGCGGGCTTTGTGGACACGCAGACGCTGCTGAACCCGTCGCGGTCAATTTACAACGAGATGGGCCCGGGGGCACCGCAAATGCCAGGCTTCCAGAGCTTCGGACAGACTCTCGACAACCAGCAGCACCAGGGATACAACACGACCCCCGGCACGCTGCCCACGATGGACATGATGAACCAGCAGCAGCAGAGTCTGGCCTACCAGCAACAGCAGCAACAGATTTTGCAGCAGCAATTGCTGCGCCAGGAGCAGCAGCAGAAGAAGCAGCAGCAGTACAACCAGCTTTATCAGAACGCACTGCTGCAGCAGCAACAGCAGAACGGCCTCATGATGTCCGCGCCCGGGTACGTCGGCGCCAACCAGCCCATGCCGCAGTTCCCCAGCATGCTCATGCAGCCGGGAGCTGCCTTGCTCCCGCAGAAGCAGCAGCAGATGCGAGGCGGACACCCGCAGCAGCAAATGCGGATATCGACACAGAACGGCAAGCCTGTCAAGGTGGACGCGAACGGTGTACAGCTGTGCTCAGCGCTGGGCTGCAACCACGCGGCTCGAGTCAAGGGCATGTGCAAGCTGCACGGCGGCGGCCGACGATGCAAGGTCGAGGGATGTATGAAGAGCGCACAGACTGGCCACTTGTGCATTGCCCACGGTGGTGGCAAGCCTTGCAACGTGGAAGGATGCCCGAAGACGGCGCAATCACGGGGACTGTGCAAGCAGCACGGCGGTGGCGTGCGGTGCAAGTTCGAGGGATGCACCAAGAGCTGCCAGTCTGGTGGTTTCTGCCGTGGTCACGGCGGTGGCAAGCGCTGCGAATACCCGCAGTGTACCAAGTGGGCTCAGAAGAACGGCCACTGCGCCAAGCACGCACAAGAGATCGCCGCGCAGCAACTACAACAGCAGCAGGCGCTGCAGGCTCAGATGCACCAGCAGCTGGTGCACCCTTGATTGAGACTTCCACCGTTTTATGAATGAAGCAAAAACTGTCGACTACACGAAGAAGAGCAGGACGAGCGAGACGCAGTGCCGCAGAGCATGAGGGCGCAGCACTGCAGATAGGGCAAGCATGTAGTAGGTAGGTGGATAGCAGGATGCTGCTCAACTAATAAAGCAACAGTCGGCTGAAATGCATCAAAGCTCGGGTTCTAACCGGTTCAGCTTCAAGCGACTTTCAAGCTGGTAAAGTAGTGCGATATGAGTCCGTCAAACGTTGTAGGACGCATTTCACGTCTCAGCGGAACGTGGCGATGTGAAGGTGGTGCAATGATGACTTCGGCTTGCAAGAAACGAAAAGGATTCGGGCACGAAGTATTATATTTCGCATGGAGCTGACAACGTGATTCGCTGGGGGAGGGGATACGAGTGTAAAGTTGGCTGTTGAGAATGGGCATTCCGGCGTTGCGATGTGGTTGCAGTAGACAGTACGATCGAACTAATGGGCCCTTTCGTGTCGGCGCGCTCAGCTCAGCTTGGCCAACCCGTACCAAATTACCTATGTTATGCCATACACTTCAGCGAACTCTATAGAGTCGACATTTCGGTGCCCTAGCTAGCCATGCAAATGCATAGAAAACGCGTTTCAATACAAATATCAAGTGAGTCACTATAAAAGGGCAGTGCACACCAGTCTTCCCGAAACGCCTGTGATTGGTCAATTAGGGGGGTGTATGGCATAACATATAGAAGGTGATAACATAGGTAATTCGGTACAGACTTTGCCAAGGATTTCTTATGAGAGAAGGCATCCAGCGTACCAGCGACCTCAGAGGGTTCGTGACACTTGGTGGTGCTTGGATTTCGTGTTCCTCGCCATATCAACGTCTGGTATACTTGCTCGAACAGAAATCCATCCCATTAATGACCGAAGTCGTTAAAGCAACGGCAGGACTACATGTAGCAACTTCAGCAACGTCAGGATATCATAGGGTTAGGGAGGTACATTTCTGCAATTTTAATTTATCGAATAGTTAAGCTCTTTGTTAATATTTATCTACTAGTGAAAAGTTTGCGGCCCCCATCCAGTTTTGTTGCACATTGTTGTAGTTTCTATTATCATACACACGCTACGAACCTTACATATTAGTGCATTGCAGGTAGAAAGTTGTGATTGGCACCGGTATCTACTATGTATTTGATGGTAGGGTCTCCACATATTTTTTTTGCTAACACTCAAATTACTTGTTAGTGATGTTGATCCAAATCGTAGAGTTAGACTTGTTGTAATCGTTCAAAGTGAAGATCTATACAAACAAACGTCTGATCGTGAGGTTTAATTTGTTTGTAACATTCACAGATAAGCTCTCGTTTTTTTAGTAGGCTGAGCTTGACGCCAAGACCTCTTTCGATGAGAATTGCCTGCTAGTGTGTCGAGGACAGCGCTCGCCCTTTCGTTGAGATAGATTTGTTTTTAATTCGTTCATAGGGATGCTCTGCGTGCCGAAAGTTACCTGGGACGACATGTTCTCCCTCTCTACATCAAGAAATACCTACCGGACTCTTGGAAACTATGGCGACGTCGTGGTGCGTATGTGGGATGGTGCAATCAAACCACTGTTAACGATATGGCCGACGGAGGAGAGGGCTAATAATGACTGATCTCTTACTGATTGCAGCGGAGGAATTGAACATTGTGGCGATGCAGTATCTCCATAGCCATGGGAGAGTCAGCCATTATGGAGCTGCTCTGCTCTGCTCTGCTCGGCGCAGTCCGCAAAACTCTGTGGACTGGCTGCCTATTCATTTCCCACGTATGTAAAATAGATGGAAGATTCCTATTGACCTCATGGTTGCGCCAAAAAGAAAAAAAAATACGAACCAGTTTAACATACCAGAAGAAGTTTGCTCGTGCAAGTAACTCAATAACCTTTCCCAATATAAAAAAACATACCAGGAGAACATTTCTACAATGGCCAAATTCAAGCTCTCCATACTGATGCAATGTACTTCTATACGAAGTATTATACTGGGATAGGAAGCGACGAAGTGCTGATAGCCCAGCCCAAACAGGATTAATTCGGGCGATGTCCCCCGTCCAATCGACACCGGTGATGAACCGGTAACGTCTTGAGGTCAATTTACAGTAAGTGATGTCTATTGACCGAGTGTTTTAGACTTCTCAAGAATGATGGAGGCTGCTCCAGTTCATTTGCAAATTCGTCGAGTTAGATTCGTCATTGATTTTGCTCTGAAATCGGTTGTACGTCGTGACCATAGCGACGACACATTGTCGGGCAGATTCTGCGGCTGCGAAGCAGGCGCAGGAGATGCCCGTGGAGTGTGCGGATTGAGTTTATCAATGGCGACCAAAGGTGAGTTAACCAATCCTATCCCAGCCTTCGCGAAGCCCTAGTTCTGGGATAGCAGCAACCCAGGTTAATTCGGCCGCGGTAACTGGCTCCGGTAAACTGAAGCCGGTAACCGAAGCCTGCCAACTGAAATAAACTGAATATCTGCGTTGATGCAATGGGATGACCCGTTCTCCATCCATCTCGAATCTTGCAAACGGAACAACTATAATTGTCGGACATGGATTTATTTAAATGTGTAATGTGAGTTGGTGTGTGTAGCGCGCATGGCAGTGAGCTGCGGAGGCGCCCTGCGTCATGGTACTTCGGCCCCGTACGTGACTGAGAGTTTTAGTGCTGCTGTTTAGGCTGCCCCCGGTAGTTATCATATAGACGCGTTACCGGGCAGATGCTGCGGCTGCGAAGCAGGCGCAGTAGATGCCCGTAGTTAGAATTAACTAATCGTGTTTCTTGACTCGAATTCTGTGCTATATCAAAATTTGTGCTGTAAGTGTAACGGGCTAATGCGAACCCGTTACCGACGTACACTGTAGCGCAGGAAACAAGAGAAAGTAACTCTGATTGAATTGTCGAGACGGTCTCGACACTCGAGACCGTCCCAACCATTAAAGCTATACTGGGCTCTGATTGGCCACCGCGGACGCGCGGTGGCTGCCGTGTGACAGTGGCCTGTCACACCACCCCCTACTCAAGCTTGGGACATGGACATATCTAAAATGTAGAAAGAAGCTGGAAACGCGGCTTGAACTTGTGGTCGCTCACTTTCGAAACGGAGACGCGCAGACGAAGACGACAG
>JAIKVJ010006379.1:0-10601 GCA_024679225.1 Phytophthora pisi
TGTTGTTTCCACGGCAAATTCACGACTGACCAACCTACCTAGCACGGAGCGCTTCGCCCCGCGCTCTCTCTAGCATCCCTTCAACTTGAGCGTCGACACACCGCCGCCCTCGAACCCATGGTCACCTCCTTTCACCCCTCCGCCCTTGGCTCACGTCAAGGCTCACGCCCCGAGCCACGCAGCGCTCGTGACCTCCATCATGTCTTCTCACGTCACCGCCTACTCGCGGAACACGCCACTGCTTCCATCACGACTCTTCGCCCACGCAACGGGCCCGCCGCCAGCTAATCCTCGCTAAAGTCCGATGACTGCTCAGTCAGCTCATCCTCGAACAGCTGATCCTCGAGTAGTAGCCCACGCGCTGATTGACAGGCTGCCGGAGGACGGCTGCGACCGTACCCGAGACGGTGACCACCGTTCCCTCTCGGGACAGGAGGCAAGCCGGTCAAAAAGCTTTTTCGGTAGATTGTGCGACCCCACTAGATACTTACGTTGCCTTCGTGCCGCGATAAGAATCGCAACAACTTATACACTACGAGTACGCAGTAATGCACTGGCATGACCATGAAAGTGCCTAGTAGCGAGATCAGGGTAGATGCCCTCACAACTTGCGACGTCGACAACGTTTTCAGCCAAAACTTAAAGGTTAGAGTTCAGCGTAGTCAACCTAATAGTGGCGAATTATGCCGGAAAACTCCCGACCATGTTAGTTTAGGGTAAGCCAGGCGGGTAACCACGTAGGTGGGTAAGCAGTTAGTAGCTGAAGTCATGCACTGACGAAACACGATGTGAAGTAGACAGAAAGTGAGCGACTCGAGATCGGACTCATCAAGTTACCAGCTCACCAATAGAAAGACAGTCGGTGACAAGGGACCACGACACCGGCCTCAGTTTACCGGCTTCAGTTACAGAAGTTTGATTTGGGCTGCCTAGCAGCATGACCTATCGGTCAATGCTATCCCAGTATTAACACATTATTAGGAAGAAGGTTCATTCAATACGATCGTTCGCAATGCCAACACGCCTAACGCTTTCTTCTCCTTTGCCGCCCTCCCAACCAGGAAAACCTGCCAGAAGATGTTTACCCGTTACCTTGGAAAACATAAAAAAACGGCAACGCCTCCAATTCGACGACGACAAAAATCTCAACCTTGAAGACATCAAACGACGAGGCGGAGTCGTGTAGATGACACAAAAACTGGTGGAGATAGTGGATATGCAGCGTGTAGCTGTGCGCCCGTGCAACTTGTGCAAATCGAACAAGATTGTGCTTCTTATCGATTTAGACAGCGTCATCGCTCCCGCGGTTGTAGTTTTCCGGTTGCAGCCACACGGACGCCGGCAGCTTTGACAGTTTCAGCGGATCTACAAGCTGGAACTGACCTCCTGGCAATGTCCTTTTGTCGCCATCATGCATGTATAGTCACGCCACCCTTGCGGATGCCAGCAAGGAACCGCAACTCCAATACCCAGCCTTGCATCGCAGCATTAAAGTCTTCCGCGAGGATCGGTGTCAGCTTTTTTATCAGCGCAGGGCCACCGAGTCTGACTATGGCACAGCTAGCATACCCACTGGTAATCCCTGGCTGAAAAATGTACCGAATTCGGAAGGTCAACTGATCATCCCTGCATTGAGCACATCGTCCGACAACGCACGGACAGTTTGATCCAGGAACGAAGAGACTTTCGCAGTAGGAAAGCTGAACATATACCGAGCATTTCCACCAGCAAAATAATACTTCGATCGCACGAGTGAGCGGCGCCAAAAGTTGGTGGAGTCGGTGTAGGTAGATCCACTGAATGTCTCGATAGCGTCGACATCGGCAGCTGCGTTGTCATCTGACGCGTCCAGCTGCGGTCTCACGTGTTGAAACAGCTCGTCATCTTCGACTGCGCCGAAATATTCACTTAGCGTCCATGGCGATACAACCATCTCGCTGATGTCCATATCAGTACCCTCGTCGATCCTGCGATATAACACCGACGGCACCACGACAAGTCGGCGTTTAAGGCGATTTCGCCTAAGCCATCGTTTGCAAACCAGTAATTCCGCATCATTTGGCAGCGCCACGTCATCAACAAACACGATGTGGTTTTCCGTATCATCAACTTCACTCAAAATCTGTCCAAGTTCACCACCCTCGAGGTAATGATAACCCAGCGTGAGTGTTGTCTTCAGATTCCTCTCCAAGCGCACACATTCTGGAGGAGCCATGCACCCGAGATGAATCCACGTGACCACCCATCGAGTGCGAGCCAGCGCCAAAGCAAATGCCGCCGCAGTTGCTGACTTCCCAGACCCGGGAGGGCCCAAAATGTAGCCACAGCGGCCGTCACGTATGACATCGTCTCGCAAGAAGTTGAACACCTTGATCGCGTCCGGTCGGCGAAATAAAACAAGCTTGTCACTAGGACAACGAACTCCAAAACCGGCGATCGCAGCAGCGTCGAGCTTCCAAGTTGAAAGTTGACTGTCGTCGTCGACGAACGGTTGTGAGGACGCATCAAAGTTCGTTGTCGTCCATCGCATCGACACCATCACAACGAGCGCATCGTCCTTCGAGCCACCGAGGGCGCCAACCGGCAATTCATCTGGCAATTCCTGTCGATCCGCAGCGTTGTAGGCCGCTCTATTCGTGTATACTTTGAGGAAGGATGCGAATACATTCGCAGGGAGAACGTGGCGGATGTCGTGGAAAGCAGCTTTCCGTAAGCTCAGGATTAGTGCGTCCTCCGCTAACAGCACGCACCGAGGAGGAGGAGGGTCATCGATGCCAACGAGCTCGAACCACTTGAGCGCCATGACTTCTAGGGAGATTCTGTGCTCTGCCAAGAAAGTTCACGACTGTTCGACTGACCTGCTCCTACAATTCTGCTAAGTACGAAACGAAAGAAATCAGCCGGTCCATGCATCTGTAGATGTCGGACGGTGGCGGCGCCTTGGGGCTGTCCCTGAGACTCTCAGCGCCCCGGGGTCGCTGCGTCAATGTACATAAAATGCAAGCGACGCCACCTGCTCGTCGCCAATTTCCAGCTTGACAGTGAACTCTGATCGTCTAACAGTGGTCCTCACTGTGAGTGCCAACGCAGATATGGCTACAGACAGGGGTACGACCTTGCTGACTGGCCGCGTGCGGAAGGGCGAAAGACGAGCTTGTTGCTAGCCGCAGCTCTTCTGCAGTCGTCAAATTCCTCAGTAGAGAGCAGACTGGATTCTACGAGTGTCCATGGCGCTAAAATGGGTCGAACTAATTGGAGTTGGTGACTCACGCGGTTCTCGTTTCCCCTCAGAGCCCGTGTTGATAGCGAATGACGCACTAACCATAAGTTTTCGGAAGGCTGCTTTGGAGGACATCCGTCACACGCTCCCGGCGAATGTGTGCTTCAAAAGTCTACGCAAATAGAGCGGCCTATGACGCGGATCGAGAGCCTTTGACAGATGAATCGCCAGTTGGAGAGCTTGGTGCATCAAAAGAGAATGCGATCGTCGTGGTCGTGTTGATGCGGTGGACAACAACGACAGTGATTGATCTCGACGCGTCATCGCTACCGTTTTCGGGGACCGATGACAGCCAGACCTCCACTTGGAAGCTGGACGCTGATGCTATCGCTGGTTTTGGAGTTCGTTGCCGAGGTGCCAAACTGGTTTTATTCCGTCGACAGGACGCAGTCGAGTTATGTCACTTTTTGTGAAATGACGTCTTACGTGATGGTCGGTGTGGATACGTTGTGGGGCCTCCTGGATCTGGGAAATCTGCAACTGCGGCGGCTTTTGCCTTGACGCTTGCTCGTACACGTTGGGTTGTCACGTGGATTGGTCTCGCGTGCTTGGAATGTGTGCGCTTGGAGAATAGAGTGAAGAAGACATCCCCGCTGAGTTTCGAGCTTAGTAATGGTCTGATACCGGTGCTGAATGGTGTAAAGGACACGAAGTCCCACGTTGTGTTTCTCGACGGTCTGACGATGAATAATTATGCGGTAGTGCAATTATGCTCCAATTGGCTCAAGCAGAATCCGGCAAAACGCCGACTCGTGGTGGTGGCATCGATGGCGTCTCGTGTGAAGAGAAAAGAGGCAGAGGACGCTTCGGTGGGCGCCTGTGAATACATCGTATCGTCGTGGAAGCTGGACGAATATTTTCACGCAGTCCAGGATGGTGAACTTTTTCAAAGCGTGAAACCCCACTTGGATGCTTCCAATGATGCTGAATCGGACTGGGAGATGGATGTGGAATCATCTCATGATGGTGGGGCGAGTAAAGGTTTGGATGCCACAGACATTTGGCGGCAGTCGCTTGTGAGATCTAAGTACTATTTTGCTGGGAGGAAGTGCTCGGTACATGTTCGGCTTTCCTACAGCGAATGTTGTCTCGAACCTCGACATGGCTGTCGCTTCTATACCGAATGCCGAGCCGGCAGCAATGGGTACTGTCGGTGATCGTTCACGTGATGCCATTAATCGATTGTATTGTCGATTTCGGGGTGCTGCGCAACCAGGGATAATCAGTGGATATGCTGGCGTTGCAGTAGCTAGGGTGGGCGGTCCTGCACTGATCAAGAAACTTGTGTCTGTCCTTGGGGAAGACATAAATGCTGAATAGTGCCCCTTTTTCAATGACGAAGAAAATCTCGAGCTTTTTTATCTCGAACGATGAAACCGAGAGAAGCAGAGACTTGAGAAACTTCTCGAAGTAGCGGATATGGAACGTGTGAGTGTGCGCCCGCGTTACTTGTACGAAGCGAACGAGGTTGCTGGTCATGTCAATGTAGACAGCATCGTAGCCCCCTTGATTGTACTTTCGCGGTTTCAGCCAGCAGATTGTCGGCAACCTCGGTAGGTTCAGCGGGTCGACAACCTGGATCTGTTCTCCCGGCCAAGTAATCCTTTGATCGCCATCGTACAGAGTCACACCTCCCTTGCGGATGCAAGCGAAAAAATACATGATTTCAAGTTTTCCAAGATCACAGGCGAGGGGCTATTGGCAATTTTTCCAGACTGGGTAAGGGCCAAGAGTTAAGCTTGTTGGCATCCGAGATGTCAAAAGTTGGAACAGCATTACCGAAAGCGTCCATCCATGAGGTCACTGTACAGAGTTTATTTCGGTTTTGCCTGATCTCAAACAAAAACAAACATCATTTTCTAGGCCATTAGGAACTCAATGACTGTGATGCACCTCACATATAAACGGAACGAAAAAAAACAAACACGGTTGACATGTGCAATTGATAAAAATCGCTCTAGACCCTACTTCAGTAATTGTCTTGACTAGTTTCTTTCGAAGCTTGGCGCTGGTTAGACTCCATTTGCGAAAGTATAAAGGCACTCCATCCAACCGCATGACCGAGTACATGCACAGCCAAATCCAGTAAACCCAAGAGGAGTGGGTAGGACGCCATGAAGTGTTCAAGCGAAGAAATATTCAGCGGCGCCTTGTGACAAGAAGAAATGAACATTAAATTCGTAGGAAGTACATAGCTACCAAAATTTCATTACCTTTCTATCACGACGACAGAAAACTTTCAAGTTGGTGAGTTCGGGGTTGTCGAAACGAACCGGCAATATCGTACTGACGTGGTTGTCGGAAGCCCAAGCATATTCGACCCAAATGTGGTCTCGACGGCCACTGAATATCTTCTTCATCAATCGTAACCTTGCAAATGCAAGCACAGCGGGATATCCCAAGACGCATCCTTAACCGCCAAAGCGGTCGTACGTGCCTGGCCCAGGTCCAGGTCCTTTTGCATGGTGAAGTCGGCGCGAGACAATGAGCGAGAACTGCTCGGCGCCGCCTCCAATAGTGAATTGTGGCGCCCTTCGGTCGCGAATCGAGCACTTTTCGGGGTAGATCGGAGTATTCGTTGACGAGGAACTGGATGATGAAGACGGCCCAAAGCGAGATTCCACTGATGAACCGAACGGAACGATGACTAAGGGGCTGTTCTTGGCTTGGCTTTGTTTCGGTGAGGCCTCCTGGTTACTCGACGGTTTAGTTGGCGAGCTGTCTCCAGCTGCCAGTCCAGCCTTCCTACTTGAACGTCCACGGATGAACGACGTCGGTCTTCGGACTGAAAGACACCGACCAAAGCTTCTCTTCGGCTTCTGGGGCTTGACCGGAAAACTGGCTGGTGACTCGTTGTCCTTGAAACTGTTGCTGTTATACGAGGCATTTCTCGTTTCTTCTTCCTTCGACGATTGTGGTGAAAATCGTGGGGTATTGGCGAAAGAATGCCCCGCCATGCCCGTCTTTGAAGGTGAGTTCAGACGTTTACCCAGCCACGAGTCAAACCCCTGAACATGTGCCGGTGAGCTGCTAGCGCAAATATCATCCACTCGATTCTCATTATTCGTGATACTGCCTCGATTCTCAGGGGCTGCAGTACTCGCGCTCGATGTGAGACTTCCCCTCCGAGTGAAGGTGGGTCGCCTGCATTCCCTCCGATGCGGGGATCGACGTTGCAACTCTCGATCTCGATCCGCTTCGCTCTCTTCGTCATCGTCTCTTGCCTTTACCACAGTGGGGCGAATGTAGACCTTGTAGTTCACCATGAACTGGTAGTAAGCTGGTTCTCGAGATGGAATAGCAGACGGTGAAAGTTCGTCCATGAGAGAAAAGTTCCACCTGCTCACCGAGTTATTACCACCGTTTGGCTCCGGGGAGACTTCAGGGGACGTACGAGAGGTGCTTTCTCGAGCCTCGCAGTTGCTGGAGCTGCTGATTCCGGGCTTAGTGGTAAACACCAGCATGGTGTATCGATCCCCTGCATCAACATGGGCCAGTCCGAGACGAATTGGATCGGGTTTGGCAGCCGCTACGAGTTCACGCAGACTCGAAACGCGCGATAAAGACGAAGAAGGTGAACCACACGATGCAGTCTTGGGTGCTCGAAGATCCATGTACGCGAGTAATCTCGGCTTTGGCAGGAAGGATTTCGTCCCGTGTTGCGTGTTAACCGACAGCGGGAGTCCGAGTTGCTCGAGAGCGTTGTCGCCCCACACAAACATTCGGTCGCGGTCGTCGAGCGCCAGCGTCATATTCTGCTTCGCTACCATCGTGCGAACGGTGACACGGTGGGCCGAGCCTTTGAGGATCCCCACAGGGTGTGGGACCCACACGCTGTTGTCAACGACATCAACGGTGGAATCTCCCTCCAAGTCGAGTCCAAGCTGCCCTTCAGCCCCTCGACCCCACGTGTAGACGACTCCAGTACGAGATGTCGCGGTAGAATGCGCCGTACCGCAGCCTATCGCAGTCACTGCTAGATCCTTGAAAAAGGCGATTTGTCGAGGAACCCACTCACTCACTGCAGTGCCATGTCCTAACTGTCCGTCCACGCCGTTCCCCCACGAGAACACGTCTCCTGTGGCTGATAACGCGAGGTTGTGCGTACTACCCGCGCATATTGCAGTGATGGTCGGAGGAGTCATGCACCCGTTGTTGCCTGCAATTCCGACACCAGGTACGTTAGAGGCTGCTAACCACGTTGTCAACAACGCTCCTTCGTTTCGGTCTCTCTCGTCTCCAAGACCAAGTCGGCCGTTCATTCCATCGCCGAAGGAGATAATCCCCGTCTTGGATTTCGTCGTCGTGCGTCTGCTGTCGGAGTTCCCTCTCTGAGTCCGAATCGCTAGAGCCAAAGTGTGTCGATCCCCGCAGCTCACGTCCGTGAACCGCACTTCGTCATCGTCTTCGACAGTCACTATGGTGCTCTGTGGCTTGCGGTGGGTGGTTGGCCCAGGACCAGTAGCAAGTAGCGTCGACCACTTCATTCTCACTATGGCAGCAACGCTGGTGTTGTTCTCATCGCCCGTACCAAGACGACCGTACGACCCACAGCCAAACATGTACAGATCGCCAGTATCCAACACGAATCCTCCATGGGCACTCCCACACGAGAGACGTAAGATACGTCTTCGTGGTTGCAGACAGAATGGAGCGGACATCGGCATGGGCACCGTCACGTGAGGTCGGTCGTGGCCTTGGCCCAGTTGTCCGTACGTGTTGTCGCCGAAAGAATACGCTCGGCCGTCTTCACAGAGCAGACAACTCCAGCCAGAGCCACAACTTACTTGGACGATTGGAGAGTCGAAATCGGCCGCGATTTCGTGCACAGCGGACGGATGAGCGCTGTTATCTGCGGGGTGCGGCTTTGCTTTCGTCGTCTTCATGTGCGTCCAGTCTCCTAGTATGCAGATCGTGTACTCGTGTGAGTCGAGTGACTGAGAATCTCCTCCATTACCGCCGCGTTTGGCTGTCGACGCGGTAACAGCGGAGCTGGTGTCTGAAGCGGATTGAGCTGGCATCGCACGAGCACACGAGAAATTTCTCTTCACGATGACAATGATGGAGCCTTGCGAGGCTATATCCGTTCGTGACCCGGAAACTGGGATCATGCGAGCATCGTGATATTCTTACTTTTGGTAAGCTATGCACAGTTTGCCAGAAACGACGTGTTTGCGGAACTTGGGACTCGAACTCTCCAAGCAACGAACGTGCACGAAAAACAAACTGCTCACCTGCTGTTTGTCAGAGCCCACACTCGTTTATCATAATGAACGAATCTTTCGTGTATCACAGCTGTTTGTCAGAGCCCACACTCGTTTATCATAATGACCGAATCTTTTGTGTATCACAGCGAGCGCTGTTTGTTGCAGCGCTCGTAAACATCAAATCACGTGGGTCTCACTGCGTCCGTAATCGACTTCTTCTCATTTTTGCTTTGGCCATGTCAACGCCACGCAAACCCGACGCGGTGTTCCTCGCCGAGGTGGAAGAGTTCCTGCTCTCATGTGACTTGCCGGCGTTTCCTTCGCTCCAGGCTCTTGATTCGGGGGAACTGGATGCGGCCGCAACTTCCATGCAAGAGCCTCGACACCAAACGGACAGCACAGTCTTCTGCAGAGCATCAAGAGGAAGGGGAGAGACACTGAGCATCGCGGAGGCTGCCGCGAAGCTCGAGCAGGAACGAGCGAAGGATCGAAGGCGACGCAGCGCCTATCGAGAGCGACAGCGACAGGAAAAGGAGAGTCTCAAGCAGCAGGTCGGAGAACTCACTGTGCAGTTAGAAGGCCTACAGAAGGCGAAGAAGCGCAACAAGTCGACGCTATCAGCGTCCTGGGAATCGATGACGAAGCGACAATTGCAAGCTCGACTGAGCGCCGAGGCGGAGCAGCGCCGATTGTTCACGGCGATTGATTCTCAAGCTGCGTTGATCCACGAACTCCGCGACTTCATGCACGAACTTACATCTAAGGAAAGCAAAAACTTGCTGGACGGTGACACGCGCCATAGACACAAGAGAGTACGCATCGAACCGTCCGATGCGGCCTTCTACGAGGCTTACGTGCAAGAACTCGACGCGATGTACGCTAAAACCGATGCAGTGTTGAGCTCGTGCGCATTGGACACGACGACTGCGGGCTGGGACGACCCAAAACAGCAGTGGAGAGAGGAAGGCAAGGGAGGCTTCTACATGTTTGTCGACAAGCAGATCGTGCCTTTCGGCTTCAAGGAGACCAGCGATACGCTTTGGGAGGTAGGACGTCTGCTACATCGCCAAGAAGACCGACAGGTTTACCACGGTATTCCCAACACCGTGGCGTTCAAATTCCGCAACACCACTCAGTTGAACTCTGGTCGGGTCGTGTCGGTACTGCAACATGTTGTGAGCCGGCGGTACGATGAAGACGGCAAGATGGTGATCGTGTGGCGCTCGTTCACTGAGGGGGAAGGATTATTCACTGGCATGCACGCTGATGAGACTGGGTGGTGCGTGACGACCCCTTTATTGAGCTCTCCACTGCCAGGAACGCTGCTTAGGGTGGTCATGCGTCACGTGCCGATGCACTTCGATTCGGCTTCGACGCAGGGAGACTCGTCGAAGCAGTTTACGGGTCTCATGTTGGAGACTGGGACCGAGGATGCCGTCCAGGTCACCAACGCACTCGAGAGGCTTCTTCTTAACAAGCAGATTGTGACCCCGTCAGTATAGCTGGTGGTATCCGTCTCCACTTGACCGGGTCAAATTTGGTGTTGTCTTCCATCGATTCGAGGCTCTTTGTGAGGCGTTCTCTAGCTGCTCTTCCCACCCTCAATACCCAGACTGATGCTCAATACATTTCGGCTTTGCCAGTCACCGAGTTCGCGGAATCTGCCGTTATTGCATGCAG
The DNA here is from genome assembly GCA_024679225.1 of Phytophthora pisi. Taxonomy (NCBI): domain Eukaryota; phylum Oomycota; class Peronosporomycetes; order Peronosporales; family Peronosporaceae; genus Phytophthora; species Phytophthora pisi. The sequence goes on from JAIKVJ010006379.1 coordinate 10,168, forward strand.
AATTATTTCCCCCAAGTAGCACGGAAGGGAAACACGCCCAGGATGCGAAGATTGAGCTCTTCGTTGGTTAATGCTGGCAACTCTTCACCCTACCAGGTCAAAAAGAATGAGAACCTTATTTCGCACAATAGCCCCACCTTCCAGCAGAGCCTTCGGTTACAGGGAAACCCCATAGCCATGTAACTCTATGGTCGTCTTTGACAACCGAAGCAAACTAACGGAAACGGCAATAGTCTGCAATTCGGTCAAGCCGTGGGAAAGCTCGAGGAATGCAGCGTAAGCAGCGGAAACTGAGGCGTTATCTATCTACACTTTGGTAGCTTCAGCGAGGACGTGCTCGGTATTTAGGGGTCACAGTAAGGGCCATTCCTAACGAGATCACCGGGGCATGATCTCGGCTGTGGTTTGGGGTGGAAGGAAGCATGATCTCAAAG
>JAIKVJ010006380.1:0-10572 GCA_024679225.1 Phytophthora pisi
CTGCATGTACTCGTGCGAGTGTTGCGTGACGACCAGCAGAGCGGCGAGGCCTCGCACGCCGTCGAGGAACAGAATCTTGCTCGGCGCCGCTGCTGCAGTCTTTGGTACCTTCTTCAAGGCTGCAGATTGACCATCTTTTGTGTCGGTTTGAGCTTCCAGGTCGTGTTGCGCGGAGCTGAGCAGCGTAGCGGTCTCGGACTCGTCCGCTGGTGCTTGAGTCATTACCGATGTAAGCTTCGTACGCGAGTGTGCAGTAGGCGCGATGTCGCGGACTGGAGAATCTCTAAACGATTCATTCTACGCTTGATTCCCGCTCTACACCGCCAATCACTACAGTATGTCACGAACAGCCAGAGGCTCGGGTGTTATGGTGATACTCGGGTCTCCATCTGATACGAGTCGGACCAACCGAAGATGGCGTGTGTGGTGTGTGTGGTTGCCGGGTCACTTGGATACGACTGCGAAAATAATGCGCCAGGCAGGGTTAAAAGCTGACAGAACGGGTTCCTTCTCAGTCGCAACGATTGTTTACCACTTCAATCCGTGGCAGTGAGACTGGCGCATGCAATACACTCGTGAACGATGGAGGGAATATCTTAATTAGGAAGGTTCAAAACACTACGTTAATCCAGGAAGTATCGGTAGACAAACTCTTCGTCGGTCTTGTCCGCTGCCCCCGCCACTTTGGCGCACTCGTGATGTAGTGTCGACACTTCTTCCGACAGGTTGCGCGCAGATCCGTGGTACGTGATGAGGCAGTTGGTCGGGATGGCAAGCAGCAGCGTCTCCACGGGGTCAGTGCAGCCCGAAGAGCGGCAGAAGAGGAGGAAGTCGCGCTCCGGGAGGTTGAGCGCGTCCAAGAGCGAGTCGACGTCGAATCGGACGCCTGTAGCGTCCACTGCGCAGGAGCTGAAGAGTTTGCCGTTGTCCAGCGTGGTCCTGGTCGCTCGACTGACCCCGGCAGAGCACTGCGGGGTTGCTGCCGCCACCGGAATGGCGCATGCAAGCAGCAGCACGAGCGGACACTTGAACATTGGCTGGGTAGCGTGGACGTTGGATAATGAGGAGTGATAACGACTGCGGCGACGGGTGCCGCATCTCGTCGGCGATCAATGCCCCAACACTACCTAGCTGTCATCGCCCGCCCGCCTCAAGGTGCCAATTTTTCGGATCTTACCCCACAGTAATCATGCTGACATGGGGTCGAGCACCGCGCCCGTGGTCGGAAATCATGAGCTCCAGCTGTTACTACCATCTCGTGGAGCCCCCACGACAAGAGCCTCATGCGCTGAAGGCACAGCATACAGTACAGTACCCCCATCAGTTTGATCCTCGTATCGCCAGAATGTCAAGATTGTACGCGTCTTTAGCTGTTCGGGGCATTGTGTCTGCCAGACACTGTCTGGTGGCCTGGTCGCGGATAGGGAACGAAGGAAGCCTCCGCGTTTACCAAGCGGGCAAAAGCACAACACTGCGGGCCTTTAGCACACCTAGCACACCACGGCCAGGTAGCGTGAAGTTGCGAGCACAAAGTGTACCATTTATTAGGTACAACTATCATTCCCGCCAAAATTGTCAAGAATTCAAACCCTCTGTAACTGCACCGCGTCAAGAATGGAGGACGACGAGCCGTCCGCCTCTCCGCGGCGCCCCCAGCGCTCTCACTTGACGCCGCTGCTGTCAGAGCAGCTGCAGCTGTCCACGCCTCCCTGGATCTCCACCTCCACGCAGCAGAACACGTCGCAGAACACCGGCAAGCCGGCGAGAGCCGCTGCCACCAGACGACTACCGAATCGTCGAAGTCGTCAAAAAGCCCGCGGCAAACGAGCCCCAAGAGCGATTTTTGACACCAAACAAGAACCTGATGACGAAGAAGATGATGAAACTCTTATTAGCGACCAATCACAATTGAGCAGAGGTTTTCGACAGCCGGAGTCGAATTGTCAAGATCGGAAGAGAGCGGCTGTCGACGCACTCGAACGGTCCCCAAGGTCGACGCTGAGCCATGACAAAGTGGACAAGAAGAAGTCCAAGCGGGGACTCAAACAGCTTCACAATTCATCAGTGTCAAAAATGCAGCTGGAAGGTGAACCATTTGAAGGTGCTCAAATTGAAGCTGCAGGCGGACCAAATAGGGAGGTGCAGCTCAAGCGAGCCGTGTCGAGTCAAACGATGTTGACGTCGAGTTTCTCGCCAGCCCCGGTGGTGCCTCCAAGGCTGCTTCGACACCAAGCGTCGGAGCAGTCCATCAGTGTCATGGCTGCCAGCGCCCCGCCGCCGGAACCGATCTTACCGACGGTGTATTCGAGTCGACATCCCGATCTCAATGTGATCACGCCTGAGACGGTGGTGAGGGTCTTGAGAGGAGAGTACGAAGGTCAGTTGGCGGGGTTTCAGCTGCTGGATTGTCGGTTTCCCTTTGAGTTTGAAGGAGGGAGTCTGCACGGCGCCACGTCGTTGTGTGATCCGGACGCGATGGAGGCCAAGTTCTTCGTGTCGACGGAGCTGGAGACGTGCACGCATACGGCGCTGATATTTTTCTGTGAGTTCTCGGCTAACCGCGCTCCCAAAATGCTGCGTCACGTCAGGAACGTGGATCGAAGAGTACACGCTGATAGCTACCCGGAGCTCTACTACCCGGAGTTGTATCTTATCGATGGCGGCTACAAGAACTGCTTCGAGAGGCTTCCGATGGAGCTTTGCGCTCCTTCAGCGGAGTATATTCGTATGGAAGATGAACGGTTCGCTGATGCGTGCCGCCGTGAATTTGCAGCCTGGCGTCGGCGCTGGAAGCCGCACAAGACAGTGGCCAACTGCGCAGCGAATTTGGAGAAGGGTCAGAGGCTACACCAAGGTCAGGATCGATCCCAGCTTATGCATGGAGTGCGGTCGCTGTTTGATGCCCTGTAGAGCAGAGGACTCGGACGCGATAAAAGCACGGCACTCTCGGGGGAAAAAGTACATTAACAGCCCGCCTTCACATTGTGTTCACATCGCTAGAGCCGCGATTGCTGCTAGAATATCTGCCTGAACAATTTGCCGAACGATTCGCTGTCGGGCGTCGAAGTAGAGCAGCAAGCGCAGTGAAAATGTGATAGTCCGTCCAATGAGTCTTTCGATTAGCGCTTCGTCGCTGAGAATGTGCGGGAACATGGCCATGATCGACTCCCGAATGATCCGACCGGTGAAATTGGCAAGAACCTCCACGACGCAGACCCCTCCGGTACTTCGCACTTGTTGGATCCTGGCAGCATCTCCTCCGGCTGTGTTGATGTCGACGAGAACACGCACAGATTTGACTACGAATCGGCGGTGCGTGAACGGAGATCGTCCTCGTTTCACCACAAACTGCTGAACCCCGTGGCTTCCCGAATGATCGAGCCGTCCGTTGGGATGGCAAGATTCGTCCTCACTTATCGCCAGGCCATGCGTTTCACTACGCAGGCTGGCTAAGAACTTCCAGCTCAGCTCGATCACTTTTGAACCTCGTAGTGCTGGCCTTGAAGCAATAGACGCGTGAAATACAGGTCTCGACGCTCCAACAAGCAACGGATCTGCTGTCGAAGCTCGTTGATGTCCAACGTGAGGTTGTCCACCAGCGACGTGTAAGCTTCGTACTCCGTTCGACGCTGCCGCTGCTTGGCGCTCATGCGATACGACCTCTTCCGCTCGTTGTCCGGCACAAAGGTGAATAGCTGCGGTTCGTCGGCTGTCTCTGACTCGGGGTTTTGCTGACCTGGTCCCTCTCGTACTGGCGCCACCGCGGATTCGTCCTGCCTTTCAGGGGAGCACAAGACTCTTGACAAGTTCATGGATCGGCGCAGGCTCGGCCTAGGAAATGAGCGGGAGTGAAGAAGCACTATCGTATTTCGGAAAGCGGTCGCAGCCCCTACTTAGTCGCTGGTTCAAGCTCCTTTCGCACTCTTTTCGCATGAATGCCATTGTCCCAGTGGTGAGATATCCACAGGAAACTCAGCAACGCAAAGCGAAGGTGCACCTGCGACGACAAACAGTGAAATGAAAAGCGTACACATGAAGGCCATGACGAAATTTATCCAAGCAAGGTGCTGCATCGTCCCCCAGTGCAAAGATACGTGTACAACGCTGACTGTGAGCGTGAATCGCACCTGTAACGCTGGGAGGGGAAGACTACGGCATTGTCGAAGTTAGTGCCTTGAGCCTCTCCCCTGAAGCCACCGCCACGCTATAGAAATGCTGCCATCCTACCCAGCTCCAGCCAAGGAACTCGCCCCACGCTGGCAAGTTCCGGCACTTGCATTGTATATTCGCAAGCGCCTCTCATAGCCCCTCACTCGACTGGCGAACCTCATTACAGCTTTTGCTTCCACAGTCGCGCACCGAGGCTCATCGACAGCGTTCTTGACGATGAATATCTCGGAGCTGCTGTGCTCGCCAGTCGAAGTGGACGACACCGAAGAACTGCAAGACCCAAGGCCGTCTCGACCTCAACCGTGTCGTAAACCTCGATCCAAAGCCACAGCCGTCGCGGGTTTCGTCCCCGACAACGAGCGGAAGCGGCCGTACCGACTGAGTGCCACCCGCAAGAGGCGACGTCAAGAGCGCGAGGAGCTCGAGTCGCGCGAGTTCAACCTCACGCTGGACATCAACGAGCTGCGTCGGCAGGTGACGCACTTGCTGGAGTGCCGCGACTTGTGCCTGACCCAGTTGTTCGTGCACCGCCAGCGCATCGAGAGCGACGTCGTGTGTATTGTGACGAGTCTTTTGAACGAGTTCAACTGCGACGGGCTCAGCGTGAGCTCGAAGGCGCTGAGCTGCTTCTTCCCTCGCCAGCACTTGGCCGGTCTCGAGTCTGGCCACAAGGTCCAAGACCTCGTCCTGGGGGGAGGGGCCCACGTGTTCAGCCATCGGGCGTGGACTACGACGTCGATCAAAGTGGTGCGCTTCGTCGAAGAGGAGGACGAGGACGGAGACGCCGCAGATGCAGCGGAGACCCGACGACTGTGCGGCGGCACCAGCGGCTGCGTGGTCGAGGCCAACGGCGTGTTCACGGGACGCATCAAGCGCGAGATGTTCGCGGCCTTCTTCCCGCACGCGCTGTCGAGCGAGGCGCTGGTGGCGCAGCTCCTCGGCTTCCGCGTCACGTGCCCGATCCAGTTGGTCCTGTACTTCGACACCAACCGCTGCGTCACGCACCAGGTCGCGCAGATCAACATCCTAGCCGCCATGGACGCCCTGCACAAGGCCCGGCCCAGCGTGTTCGCACAGCTCATGGGGCAGTAAGAACGAATACATACATGCATGTACCTACATTGTCGTTGCAGTGCCCAGCCCATATACGATGCTACGAGCGGCTTGAAGGAGGCAGTTAGCACGCGGTTGCGTGAGAACCACTGACCCAGAAATCTTTTCAGCTGCGTTTGACGCCCGACGGTCTCATCAGTCGGCCTTGAAAGCAGGAGGAGAGCACGAAACAGGAAGTAGGAACGAGAGCACTTCCGACAACAATAGGTAGATGGGTCGTTGCGTCGCCGAGTAAGACTGCGACAGACACCCTCACACCACGAAACCTGCCGTTCGTTGGCGCTGCCAGATCGACACGCCTTCCGCGGGTGGGTAAACGGAGGAGGAGGAGACCGAGTCCGGTCCCACAGCTCCTTGAACAACTCTCGCCGGCGCTTTCTGGCCCGACCACGGCGTCGTCGAAGCAGCACGGCCGGCCGCGTGCCCATTTGCGCGGAGACCCACTCGCCATTCCAGATTTCGCCCGCAACCGACAGAGTCCCAGACTGATGAACATCGCCGACCTGCTGTGTGCGCCCGTCGAGGTGTCGGCCTCTCCGTTGCGTCCAGCTCAGCCGCCACGCATCGTAGCGACCTGTGAACCCCCACGACCCAAGCCCAAGAAGCGCCAGAGCTACAAACCCGTGCCCGACGACCAGCGCAAGCGTCCGTACCGCATGAGCAAGGCCCAGAAGAAGAGTCGCAGCGACTACGAGGAGCACGAGTCCAAGGTGTTCAACCTGACGCTGGACATCAACGACCTCAAGCAGCAGGTGCAGTACCTGCTCGAGTGTCGCGACATCCAGGTCACGTGTCTGCTGCAGACCCGCCAACGACTCGAGACGTTGGTGCTGGGGACAGTCGACAGGATTCTGTTCGGCGGCGGCGAGAGACCGCGCTCTGGGGACGAAGGCTGCAGCTTCTCGCGTATGTTCATGGAGCAGTCGGACGGAGCCGCGCCCCCCAACGGCGTCTACGAGTTCAGTCTGCAGCTCGACAAGCCCAACTTCAACCACCGCTCGTGCACCATTGCCACAACTCAAGTCATGGTGTACGTCGAGGAGGATCCTGAAGGAGACAACCAAGAGGCTGCAGAGGTTCGGAAGATCTGCGGTGAGCCTGGGGGCTGTCTCGTTGAGGCGGTCGGGGAGTTCACGGGGCGATTCACGCGGCAGATCATCGTCTCCATGTTCCCGCACGTGCTGAGCGACGAGATGATGGTGGCGAGGATAATCGGGCTCAGTATCACGTGTCCGGCTCGGCTGCTGCTGTATTTCAACGCGCACAGAACCATCGTGCGGCAAATTGCACAGGCCGATGTGTTCGCTGCACTTGCTGCGTTGCAGCAGGCCAAGCCTGTTGAATTCGCTGCGATCATGGGCGCTGCAGCCGCATAGCGGAGAGGGAGATGTATGCACGCTCGACCAAATGTTACTATTACATGTGCACATGGTGTCTTTGATGAATGAAGCCTCTTTGTCATACTTGCGCCCGTGTGTCCGTTTTTCATTTCATGTCGTGAACAATTGCTTCATGTACCAGGGAGGGTCACCCACCGCTACCCATTATTGTTCGTGTCCGGCGTCGTTGACGACGCCTAATGAACTTGTCGAGGATCTTGTGCGCGCCCGAAGACCAGCAAGACGAACGCGTCGTGGTGCCATCGCCCTCTAAAGGCGAAGACCAGCAAGCCCCCGATTCCCAGCAGACGAACAGGTTCACCTTTGTGCCGGACAAGGAGCGGAAGAGACCGTATCGGATGAGTGCCAGCCAGAGACAACGTCGGAGTGAGCACGAAGCTTACAAGTCCCGCGTGGAGAACCTCACGTTGGATATCAACGAGCTCCGACAGCAGATTCGGTGCTTGACAGAGCGTAAAAATCTCGGTCAGCACGACAACGAAGCATCGACCTGGAGCATGTCTGAATGGATCTGGTACCGGGATAATCTTCGTCGAGAGCTACCTGTGCGGTATCCCAACTAGTAGTAGAATCATAGATGAGTGTGCCAACACATAACCAAACAGAGGGTAGCGCACAAGAAAATAAAGCTCGATAACCAAAATACAAGCTGCCGCGACAGCGTACCGAAAACCAGGTTGAAAAGGATCGCATGAAGTATGTGCGGGCTCCACCGCCCGGCGCCTTAACTTAGTCCCACTCGCCCCAGTCCTCTCCGCGCTTGCTGGCGTCCTCGTGGGCTGCCGGAGTCGCCTCCGTAGCCTTGGCATCCGGCGTTGCAGCAGTAGCAGTCGTCTCAGGGACTGCGAGGTCGTCGTCGTCGCCCCAGTCGAGCGAGTCCTCCTCGGCCGCTTCATCGCCCTCCTCTAGTTTCAAGTCAGCCAGACCGCTGGTCGGCTCCTTCACGCTCGACGAGCCACCGGAAGACGTCGACTCCTTCCGCTCGTTCAGCTCAATCCAGCTCTCGCCGTCACTGGACGACGCGGGGCCATTGGCAGCAGTGGAAGCTGGCTCCTTCTCCTCATCCTCTTCCTCCTTGGACTCGTCGTCCGGGAAGATGGGCTTGCCCTCGTCGTCCTTGGCCTTCGGCGAGTCCACGTCCCAGCCGATCTCCTCCTCACTGTCGTTCAAAGCTGCAGCAACCCACGACAAGTCAGTCAAAACTCTTTCCACCTCCACAAAATGATCACCGAAGCTTTACCATGATCGAGCAGGTCGGCGCCGCGCTGCTCCTGCGCCGCCAGCAGCGAGGCCTTGTAGATGTAGTGGGCCCAGAACACGTCCGCCTCCACGACCGAGGGCACGAGCTCCGTGAACTTGGCCCCCACCGTCGGGTAGTTCTCTAGCACCTCCTGCTGGATCTCGGCCAGCTCCTCGGCGGGCGTCGTGGCCTTCCACTTCTCGAACGTCTCGACGTCCAGCGGCGGGTCCACGTACGTCTCCGAGTCCTCCTGCAGCGCCAGCAGCCGGAACCTCCGCGCGCTCAGCTCACTCTCACTCAGCTCCTCGTCCTCCTCGTACGCGGTGTCGTCGCCCGCCAGCGTGCCCAGGAACTCGTCCGCCGAGTTGAGCAGCTTGGAGCCCATGGCCTCCAGCGAGCCCAGGCCGCCGCCCACGTTCAGCGCCGTGAGCTTGCTGCCCACAGAGGTGAGCGAGCCCTGCACGCTGCTGCCCACCGAGTTGAGCGAGCCCAGCGTGCTGCTCACGTCGAAGGAGAAGAGCGAGTTCTTGAGCGACGTGAGCGGGTCTTCACCGCCCTCTTCTTGCTCTGTGTCGGTCTGCGCGGGGTCCTTGGGCTCCTGGTCCTTGCCCCTGTCTTGGTCTTGGTCTTCGTCCGAGTCGCCGTCGCTGCGGTCGATGCTGAGGCGGCCCTCGCGCACGCTCTTGGACAGCTCGGCCACGTCCTCCTGCACGATGGCCTTGAAGTCCTGCAGGTCCGAGCTCAGCGTGTTCATGGCCTCCGCCGACTTGTCCTTGATGGCGTTCACCACCGAGTAGAAGCTGCTGAACGACATGGCGGCCGTCTGTTCCTCACTTGGCTCCCCAGTGTCTTCTTCAGCCAGAGTCGCACTTTATACGGAAAAATGCATACACGAATGACACGTAGGTTTACGTTATTGGAGTGTACACAACACCAAATATACACAATTGTGGTGTGCCCGACGTCGGCCACCCCTTCAAACTCGGTTAAGTACGCAGTTCTGGTGATGGGATCCGTCCGATCCAGTCACTCAGTTCAAGATCTGCCCGCCAGCCCGCACGTCTTCCCTCCTCTGTGTGATACAATGGTGCTGACCATCCGCAACCCCGCGCCGGAGTTCACGGCCGACGCCGTCGTGGACGGCGAGTTCAAGAAGATCTCGCTGTCGGACTACAAGGGCCAGTACGTGGTGCTCTTCTTCTACCCGCTGGACTTCACGTTCGTGTGCCCCACGGAGATCTGCGCCTTCAGCGACCGCGTCGAGGACTTCAAGAAGCTTAACACGCAGGTCATCGGCGCCTCGATCGACTCCAAGTTCTCGCACCTGGCCTGGATCAACACGCCCCGCAAGAAGGGCGGCCTGGGCGAGATGAACATCCCGCTCATCGCCGACGTGACCAAGGAGCTGAGCACCAAGTACGAGGTGCTCGTGCAGGACGGCGACGACAAGGGCGTGGCCTTCCGCGGCCTCTTCATCATCGACAAGGAGGGCATCCTGCGCCAGATCACCATCAACGACCTGCCCATCGGCCGCAACGTGGACGAGGTGCTGCGCCTCCTCGAGGCCTTCCAGTTCCACGAGGAGCACGGCGACGTGTGCCCTGCCAACTGGAAGAAGGGCGCCAAGTCCATGGTCGCCGACCCCAAGGACTCGCTCAAGTACTTCGAGACGGTCGACGAGCCCTCCAAGAAGCGCAAGCTGTCCAAGTAAACAGGCTCAAGCTGCTTGGAGCGAGGCATTAGCCCCCCCCCTCGTAGCCCTCTTCTAGCTGCAGACCGAGGAAAGTAATATAAACACATACAGCCCAGTGCATGGGGCATCCTCAAAGCATAAACCGCTCTTAGATGATATCAGTAGCGACACTAGCGACACCTTGTTGACACCTTTGCGGCGCAGAGTTCGCGGTCTGAAAAGCGCGCGAAAGCACCAGATCCTACATAACAGCATGGATCTATTTACAGAGGGGGATATTGTTGTTCTGGACCAAAACTTTTGGTACAGGATTTCTGAAAAACCAGTGCCCGGGTCAGATCCAACGTTTTCCATGGCTACGCAGCACAAGGGTTGACACCGAAATGGGAGGCCGCACACGTGTCGCCCTTGGTCATTCCAACGAGAATGTGGAGGTTCATCGCATGTGTGGTTCTTTTAGGGTCGTCATTTTGGGGGAACTTTGCAACCGTGAACTATGGTTCAAGTACCAATGCCCGCGAGTACACGCCCGTGCTGCACTGAAGCAAGGCATCTCACTGTCGAAGACGATGCGACTCCGTACTATCGGTAAGCTGTCTTATGCGTTTCTCCTAGCATTATATTTGCGCCAATTATCGTCCCCGTCGACATCAGATCCTCTTTGAGGGATTGAAATCAGCACCGTCAAACAAATGTGGTACATTCGGCAAATTGTCCGTTAATGTGCCAAATATCATGAAATCGTTTGCTGAATAGCCAGAATTGCGTTGCAATTTCCCCATTTCTCGACCCACCAAACGGCATGTTGCTCGCGGGAAACCGCCCAGCAGACTTGGAGCGCCATGGCGGAGCAGCGGCAGCGGCAGTATGGCGGGGGCAACTCGACGCGCAACCCGTACAGCCGCGGGGGCGGGGCGGCCTGGGCGCGCAACTCGCAGGGCGCGCGCGCCAACGCG
>JAIKVJ010006381.1:479-10641 GCA_024679225.1 Phytophthora pisi
GTTGTGGTGCGCGCTGGATGTACTCGAGCATAGACATGCGTCCTTGCTTCAATGCCAGAAGGCGGAGCGCTGAACGCGTTCATCTTGGGGCGGCTCGAACGCGAGCCGCAAGTCCGCCTTCATCGATGCCATGGTCGGGAAGCAGGAAGCGTCGGCCACGAGCTTGCCGAGCGCCCACTCCTTCGCCTTCCCCGCCAGCTTGGACAGGAGAAAGCGCGTGCGCGCGAGCTCGGTAGACAGCTGCCGAGCTGCCGAGCTTCGATCGCGATGTCCACCTCGCAGAACCAGCGGTTCAGGTGAAGGCGGCCCTCGCTTTCACCGCTGTAAGTGGACACATCGAGCTTCACGATGTCGGACTTGTTCTTGGTCTGCGTGGGAGTCGACACTCGCTGACGAGCGAGTTCACGCGCCATGAACTCCTGGGCGCCCAGGCGTTGTTGTTCCTCGGTTCCCGCCGTCAGCAGTGTCTTGATCACAGCATCACCAGACACCGCTGCGAGGCGGTGTAGCTCCCCCCACTCGATCGCCGACAGGTGAGGAAAGCTGGCGAGCTCGAGTGAAGTAGCAGTCGTCCGGGACGCGTCAGGGATCAACGTGTCGTTCATGTTCATCACGATCTTGGGCGTTGGACGGATTCGCGAAGTGTTACCAGGTGTAACGGGCTAACTGCAGCCCGTTACGTGCTTACACAAGCAGAGGAAGTAGTAGGCAAATTGAACTCTGGTATTAAGTGCCGAGACGGTCTCGGCACTCGAGACCGTCCCAGCCATTAAACCTATAGTGGGCTCTGATTGGCCACCGCGCACGCGGTGGCGCCTGTGTGACAGTGGCCTGTCACAATAATAGGCTTTCCACGCGTCCCAATTGTCATGCCAGATCTCCGGTGGCTCGACGCGCACCGTGTATTCGTTGGATTCCCCTTGTACTGACCTGCGATGATGACCTATAAGCGCTTGGACATCATTCTCGCTGGGGTCCGTGACATCTTCCTCGCTGCTACCGCTGCTCCTAGTCCAAACACGGCCGTTCCGATCGCCTGGCTCGATGATGCTCGCGTGCGCAGCCCCAGATACCACTTGCGTTGCCTCTAACGCTCCATTAGTTTCTGGGGTATGATCGTCATCGCAGGGGCTGGCTGAAGCTGCTTTTGGCTTGAGCGGCACCGGCAGACTGACTGGTGTAGAGGGAGGGTCATGGGCCCGGCCACGCAACATCGTTCTTGGCTCCGAGCCATCTACGGCTTCCATCAAGCCGGTTCAAACTTCAACTTCTCTTTCAGCAGCGAGGTACCTGTGCTAGACGGCTGTTGTAGCTGGAGTGAGCGACTGTGTCGTGAAGCTCCTGCAGCCGTGCGAATGAAGACGGCTGTTGAGCTGGCGTGTGGTGGCTGGAACTGCGCCGCTTCACGAAAAGTCCCCGCCATTAAAGGGGCCGGAATAGGTGGCTGAAACTGCGACGCTTCAGGAATACTGTCTCCAGTAAGCTTGTGAGAGTGGAGTCGCACATCTCATGAAAACCGCCAAGGCGCACCGTGCTCTGAGCGTTCCCGCCCTATCGTAGTGACTACAAAAGACCCAGGTATCTAAAACAGTGCGATTTCGCCGCAGCCCTTCCGTTGTTGTCCATGACTAGCTCCAGTGTGGAAGGAAGTCCTCGCTGGTGCTGCTGACGCACGAGCGCCAGATTGTGCTTGGAATCTTTTGTCCTTGATCCACGTGACGACCCCGACGGCCACTCCCACTGCAGTACGAGCGAGGAAAACCGTGAACCTAACTGGGAAGCCATCATGCATGAGCAGATTAGTGGTAAGCAGCCCGGCTACAACGAACCGCGCACATGTCCTTTGCTGTGTGTCCTGATGGGCAACCTTGATGTCGGAACGTGAAGCCACGTCTACAACCTTGATGTCGGAAGTTCCGACTCGGAACAGGAGGCCACGACTACTGTACCCCTAGATGTTTGCCGATGCTGTTCGCTTGGCCACGTAGATGTAGTTGCCTGAGCTGTGTCACGGCTTCGATGAAGTGGAAGGGTCAACGCTGTTATTACTGCAGTGCAGTCGTGCATCGATACACTGTTTAGAGAGGGCTGCACATAGCAGTAGCCCAAGCGCTGCAGCCCGGCGTTAGTATCTCCGTGCGACTACGTGTCGTGCTGCGGGCAGTCATTTGAGCGGCAGCTCTATTCGGTGGGTTGTGCCGCGTGCTGGAAGCTACATATATGAGCAGGCCAACTGGTACGGCCAGTTGGCATCGCCCGCGCCTCACCGGCTAGGGAGAGGGGAAAGCTTTGCGTGTAATTTATTATCTTACGTCCTGGACAAATCCCGGACCACATCTTGGACATCAACCAGGATAGAAATCGGTGGTTGCAAGGGCGGCGTTTCTTTATGCGGTGGTCTGGTGGTGCAACCCCCAGCACACCTTTCGGGAGATCTGTTCAAATCTCATATCAGTTCCGTAGACGATCCAATCCGGAGGTAACCGGTAGCGTGTTCTCCTCATCGATTATGCACCACTGCACGGCGTTATTGGCAGGACTTACGTACACAGTCTATTTTCGGTGATATCTTGGGGTTCGTATAGGCAGCCCATCACCCAACAATGTGACGACCTTCCCGCAGGACGGATGTCACCCGCGGGAAATGGCTTTGCTCCGCTGCGCTCCGCAAAGGCAGTCGCTACGCTCATGCGATAAAAGGTTCTCTCACCTGGCGAGAACAGTGCTCGGCTCGCTGGGCCCGCCTCCGCAAATACCGCGCGGCCCTGCTACGCGGGCACCCCGCGCGGGTTTGCTGCGGCTACGCTCCTCGCAACCGCGAGCCTCCGTTGGTCCTCTTCTATATCACATTCACCCCCCCCCTCGACCCCCATCAAAAAAGACTGTGGACGTAAGCACTCCCCGGCGTTATTCTCATAACGCACACTCGAATTCACAAAGTGCGCACTCAAATTCAAAATACCTTCTATAATGTATACCCTTATAGTAATTTAGGCATTTAAAATACGATAGTATGATTTGCTACGGTGCATATTCTAGTCTATAATATACATATTATCACAAAAAATGAACTTTAAAACGGAATACATATGGAACCTATGCTATAATACAGGCTCATGTTAATTTGAATGCACACTTTGTGAATTTGAGTGCGCGTTAGGAGAATAACGCCGTGCAATGGTGTAGATAACCCACCGAGGTCCGTTAAGCCCGCGTTCGTTCGCGTGCCTCCTTTCGGTGAGCCCCCACTTGTACTGAAATTTGTATGTATTAAGTTGAAGTTAACTTCACATAGAGGAGCCAATCAGATCAGATCAGATCAGATCAGATCAGATGGACGGACAAGACGATGATCACCGACCGATCCGCCACACGAATCTCCGACACCTCGTCAACACATGCCGCCGTGGTGAACAGTGCGAGCGAGCTCTACGATGGCAGGATGGTCAACAGAGTCATTCTCGATGATACGGTACGGAATTATGCCGCGCTCTGCACAAACGAGACTTTCGTGTTGCAGCACCTCTGCTGGTCTGTTTGGACTACATCTTGGCCCACAGGCGACTTCTTCGCTAGTATAGCAATTGAGGCGGTCTTTCACATTTGGCAGGGCATATGACACGGGCTCAAAACAAACAAAACCGAGCGTGTGAAGCAGCGCTGTGTGTCGATGGAGGCCACCCCACCCGACCTGCTCGCTCATTCTCCAATTCACTCGTCCGAGCCAACTTCCCACCTCCAGTACAACACCACCACCACCAACCACCATGCTCAGCAGCGCCAAGACCTTCTTCATGTGCATCGCCGCCGTGGCCCTCTCAAGCGGGGTCAACGCAGAGGCGCAGGTGGCCCAGACGCTGGTCGGCGGCCCGTTCGTTGGCGTTGGTATCCCCGGTGTTGCAGGCGTCGGCGTGGGTGGTCTGGGCGTCTACGGTCCTGGTGTCTATGGTCCTGGCGTCGGCGTCTACGGCCCCGGCTACGGCTACAACGGCTACAATGGCTACGGCTACAACGGCTACGGCTACAATGGAGCCGCTCCTGCGCCAGCCTACCCGAGCAACGGCGGCGGCGCAACGGCAAGCGCGTCTGCGACCGCGAACGCGCGCAAGCTCCGCTCGGCGGAGGAGCAATAAATGCACCAACCAAGTCCGTGTCAATCGGCAGCTCGACGTGTGAGAGCCATCCAAACGCGTGCGCGTGGTACAGTAGCACACCCTCGCCGTCGCTTGTGTGAGCGCACCACACATCTACCCGACCCGATCCGACGGAGCCTCGCAAGGCGTCTGTCTGTCTGTCTGTCTGTCTGTCTGTCTGTCTGTCAGTACAGGGTATAACTGTTTATGAGTGTAGGCTTTGTTTCGTCGTCATACTGTAGCAGTAAATACAATACAGGTGTCGTGAACCAGCATTCGTTCGTTCGTTGCTTATGAGTATTTGTTGCTTTCGTTGAGCTCAATCTCGCGCAGTAGAAATGCGTTCGCGATTCGGAGTCAGCATCCGTCTACGCTGTTGCCCTTCACGGGAGTAAGTGATATATTACATTGATAGCGTGTTCTTCTCATACTATAACCGACCGAGTCCGCTAAGCGCGCGTTCGTTCGCGTCAATGGCTGCTGCTACTAAGTGGTGCCTCCTTTCGGTGGGTGGTTGAACGCGCGTACTACATGTAGTCGTATAAATGCGCATGCCATACGGAGTACTAGGCTAGAGGCCTCCTCCTATCAGTGGCGTCCTTCGTTGGATGTGTGGGTTACCTTGGTTGCGTATCCCTCCTCATCGCCTACTACTAGTAGTAGCTAGGCATGGGTGTTCTTTAAAGCAGCGAACTGGTATCGCAATGAAGCTGAGTGCATGTGGCAGGTATTGTTCCTAAGCTTAGGTTAAGCTCTGCGCGCCTGAACCGGACCGCATGCGCAGTGGCTAATAAGCTTAGAAATGCTCTGCCTGAAGTGTATTGTTAGTACCTCAGCTGCGAACTCGAACCAAGTTGATCAACCGGTAACGTAATTACTTCGCGACTTGGCCGATAGACTTGCCAAGAACCAACTGTCAGAGCATTCACAAACGAATCAGCTCATATCAGCGCCTATCAGAAAGAAGAACCGGAAGGAAATATATAAAGGCTGAGCAACCCACCTTATCACCCGGCTTGATAGTGAACTGGAACGACTCTGGGGCTTCAAAGACCAGCACAACCGTAGAGCCAAGCTGCACTCACACACGAGACGGATTAGAATGCAAGATCATTACACGACCGAGCACAACATATCGCACCTTAAACTGAGCCATTTCCTCGCCGCGAGTTGTGTCCACCTTTCCGCCATAGTTCTTAGAAATGCACTGTCCCACAAGCGGGTCCTGAGCTGCTGTGTTCGTGCGGAACTCAGGCTCCTTCGTAAGAACAATAGAGCCCACGTTGGTGGCGCCCACCGCAGTCAGCGAAAAGAAGCCGTGTTCCCATTCACCGAGCAGCGCCACGCGCTCATTCTCCACAAACAGGCTCGGGATCAAGTGCGCCGCCGTCTGGTTCACGGGGAAGAGGTTTCCGGGGAAGTGACGGCGCTCCTCGACCTTCCAGTCAACCGGCGCGTGGATGCGATGGTAGTCTCCAGGCGCAAGGTACAACACGCAGTGAAACATCTTCTTTCCCTTGGAAGCTGCCGTCTTCTTGGTGAAGAACGAAGGCAGGCCGCCCAGGAACTCGTCCAGTCGGTAGCGCGCGCCCTTGATCTGCTCCAGCGTCGGCACGTCACTCGAGTCGTTCACGACGCCAATGGACGCCACGGTGCCATCCACCGGGCTGGCCAGGTGGCCCGGGAGCGTGACGAATGGACGCATGCCCTCCTTCAGCGGGCGCGAGAAGAACTCGCCCAGGTTGGCGTAGTCTTGCAGCGGATACTTCATCTCGTCCAGCTTGCAGTCGAACACGGCGGTCCACGCCTTGTACACGGGTTCACGCAGCCAGAGCGGCCTGCATCCAGGCGACAAGAACACCACAAGTCAATGAGAACTCCACAAATCAAATAACATTTGCAGTCCGAGGCCGTACAGCTCCTTGTCGTGCACTTGGCCCCAGAGGCGACTGGCAGCTCGGTACGGGAAGAGCTTGAGCGACTGCAGCTGGCGCTCCGTGGCCATCGTGCCCTCGAACGCCGTGTGGGCTCCCGGGAGTCGCTGCAGAGCCGCCGCCGGGTGCGTCTTGCGCTCCTCGTCCGTCGGGTGGTTGAGGTGCTGCCACTGCAGGAAGCCGATGAGCGCGAAGCCCATGGTGGCCGGGATCTTCCAGCTGCCGGCGAAGATGTTGCCGCTGCCCGAGCCGTTGCCACTGGACTGCTGCTGCTGTTGCTGCTGTTGCTGGGAGAAGCGCCGGCGCTGCTGCGCCTTGAGGAGGCCCGCGCGGCGACGGAGCATGGCGCTAGTCGAGAGGACCATTGTGCTGGTCCGCACGATGGTTGACACTCCGGGTCGGGTGATAGGGTTGGCGAGGATACGTCCTGGGATAAGAAAGCCTAAAATAGGACGGCGTGTCAGAAGTGTACGCTGCCGGCCAATAATCGGCCAGGGAGAGGAGAAAGTAAAACGCCAGGTCGAGCAACAAGCCCGAGCGACTGCAGCAGCCAGCCAAGATGGACTCCTGGGGTGCGTTCCTGTGCTCAATGCTTGCCTCTTGCACTGCGTCCATGTAGTGCTGTGTCCGGCGCATGCGGCGCCGTGTCGGCCGCGATCTAACTCGCTCTGGTTCGCTCACAATCGCCGGTTGAACGTTTTCCCTGTGCAGATGACGACGAGTTCGAAGTGCCGTCCGTGACGGAGACGCAGAAGGTCGCGGCCAACTGGGACGACGAAGAGGAGGAGGAGGAGGTGCCCGTCGTGGCCGCCAAGGCCGAGCCGGCCGCCCCCAAGGGCCCGCTCAAGCCCAAGCAGCTCAAGAAGATGAAGCTCAAGGAGATGGAGGAGAAGCAGAAGATGGAGATCGCCCTCACCAAGGCGCGCCTCGCGGCCCAGGCCGATGAGACCGAAGACCAGCGTCGCGCGCGCGAGAAGGCATCTATTGAGGAGGCGGACTTCGAGATGGCCATCGACGCCTTCGCCGGCGCCCCGCCCAAGCCGGCGGCCGGCGCTGCGACCGGCGCCGACGAGGCCATCTCGGCCATGCGCATGCTGTCGCTGGCCGACCACGAGCACCTGGGCGACGCCGTGTCGGCCCGCCTGGCCACGTCCAACTCCAAGTACGCGCTCGAGTGCATCAAGGTGATCCTCACCAAGGCGTCCGTGAACCTCACGGCCGACGACATGAAGGAGATCACGACCATCATTAACGTCATCAAGAACGAGAAGATCGCGGCCGCCAAGCCCAAGGGCAAGAAGAAGAAGCAGACCGGCAAGCAGGGATACGCGAACGTCGAGCGCAGCGTCGGCAACGGTGGCGGCGCCGGCGGCAAGAACTACGCCGGCTACGAAGACACTTATGACGACTACGACGACTTTATGTAGACGCTTAGAGGTGCACAATACAAGGCTCGCGTTCGGCCTGAAACGTTAGACGGGTGGGTGGGTGAACAGGAGGGCGCAAGCTTTTGCTTTATTCAAGTGTGTGTCGCTGTTGTCGCTTGATTTCCATTCTGTTAGTTTAGTTTGCAGCAGACTCTACCAACTTGGCGTAGATCCCACGACGGGACACTAGCTCCTGGTGCGTGCCTTGCTCTGCGACCTTGCCGCTACTCACAACACAGATTTTGTCTGCAGTGCGGATCGTTGACAGTCGGTGAGCTATCACGATGGTGGTGCGTCGGTGCAGGGCGACCACCTTGTCGAGCGCCTCCTGCACGATCTTCTCGCTTTCCGAGTCGAGCGCGCTCGTGGCCTCGTCGAGCAGCAAGATCTGCGGGTTCTTGAGCATCGCGCGAGCGATTGCGATGCGCTGCTTCTGGCCCCCTGACAACTGCTCGCCCTTCATGCCCACCTGCGTGTTGTAGCAGTCCGGGAACTGCATGATGAACTCGTGCGCGTTTGACATCTTGGCCACGGCCTCGATCTCTTCCATGCCGGGCATCGTGTCCTGGCCATAGGCGATATTCTCCGCGATCGTGCCGATGAACAACGTCGGCTCCTGACCGACAAGCCCAGTCTGCCTTCGCAGCCATCGAACATTGAGCTGCTTGATATCCACGCCGTCCAGCATCACCTGGCCTTGGATCGGGTCGTAAAACCGCTCGAGATACCGCAGGTACTTTTACCGCCGCCACTCGGTCCACTAAACGCCACGGTTTGACCAGGTTCGATGACCAAGTTGTAGTTTTTCAACACCGCCACCTTCGGCCGTGTCGGGTACCCGAACAAAACGTCCTTGAACTCGATTTTGCCCGTGACTGTGGTAGGACGAAGGCCGTCTTCTTGAAATGAGTCAATCGGTAGTTGTCGATCACGGACAGACAAGATCGTATCTCCCGCTTCAAACGCGCTGTCTGAGTCGGCCACATAGGCCACTGACGCCCAAACACTCTGCGAAGACATGATGATGGCCATCAGCGAGCGCATGAGCTGACGAAACGTGATCTTGTCGTCGTTCACAAGCTTGCCGCCGTACCAAAATGTGAACGCGTAAGTCGCAAACACGATGAAGGAGCTGAACCCCACCGCCAGCCCGTTCACTTGAGCGTCCCGTTCGCCCGCCCTCCTCGGCACGGCCAGCAGATGCGAGAACTTTTCGCACGAAGAAGTCTCGAGACCCAGAGAAACAACGGTACGAATGTTCCCGAGAGGCATGGGCGCCGACATCCGCCATGTCGTCTGCGAGGATTCCTTTGCCGTGCATGTTCTTCGACCGGAAGACGTTGCCAAGCACCAGCACGGGGATGATTGCGAGCATGACGAGCGTGAGAAGCCAGCTTCCGGACAAAAAGGAGATCAGCAACGCAGCCACCGTCGTGAAAACCGCTGCCCTTGGGCCTCTCCAGTGATCAACGCCACACGCAATGCACTTGTAGCCAGGTCGGCTGTGAGGGCCCCGGTCGCATGCTCCGTTTCGTCGAAGAAGGCAATATTTTGGCGACACAGGGACGAGAAATGCATGTCTCGGAGGCGAGATGTCAGCGTTTTAGCAACATATCTGAAGCCGTAGCTCTGGATTGCAGCGCCAGCGAAGAGAACAAAAGCTCCAGCGAGGTAGAGGGACCCATAAACTGTCACCTCGTGTGGCAACGAGGATAAGTACGAGCGGTCGTCATGAGCTTGGTAGTTCGCATAGTCAACCGTCATAATCGCCACGAGCTCACTTATCAAAACTGCTAAAGCAAGAAACGCTGACCCGTTGATAGTTGAGCCAACCATACCCAGGATGAAATACTTGTGCTCAGGCGTGCTGATCTCGTTCGCGATTCGCACGGTAAATCTGCGTGGGTTTTCCTCCTCACTAGTCTCGACTACTTGACCATCGAGCATTGATTGTCACTCACTTGTACGAGTATCATCGCTTCGCATTGATCGACTACTTGCTTTACGCTTCAGGTCACAGGAAGCTTGCTCGCTCTGAGCCTCAGCCAAAGCCAAAGCTGCTGCTTCCACTTCTTCTTGAGCTTTCGCCTCCTGAATCGTGTACAAATTGTGGTAGACGCCATGCTCGATCTCGACCAAGTCATCGTGCGAGCCTTCTTCCACCACGTGGCCATCCGCCAGCACTACGATTTTGTCGGCGTGTCGAATCGTACTGAGTCGGTGAGCGATAGCCATCGTCGTCATGTTTGTCTTCGCCATCAGGTCGTTCAAAGCTTCTTGGACAATTCGCTCGCTCTCAGCATCCAGCGCACTCGTGGCCTCATCCAGCACCAATATCTTCGGTTCGCGTACAGCGGCTCCAGAAAGTCACCGCCCACATAGTATACAGCTAATATATTTGGCAACTGCTCATGAACTAGATCATATTTTCCTGCCGGAGAAACACGAGCGGAACCGCAAAAGGATAAACTACAAGTGAAGGTCAATGAATAGGAAAAACGTAACGTTGCTGTATTTTTATCAGGAAAAATCTGGCAAAAATTACAAAACACGGTGATAAAAAATCACCGCCCATCTCGTTCCCATACAAAAATCAAGTCACAAATCTGTACTTCATGTGAGCCCCCTTGCTGGCGATGACAGCGTCCAGGCGAGCCGGCATGGAAAG